>SNQJ01S0003530.1:15900-40172 GCA_010110895.2 Picea sitchensis | reverse complement strand
CATGTCCCATTACATTGATTGAACCCCTTTATATAGCGCTACCATCACCTAAGAACATTCTAGAGGAGGAATCTTCTAGAAGTAGAACCTTCTAAGAAGTTCTCTTACATTTATTATATCTAACTACCCATTTATTATATCTAGATACCATAGTGGGCCTTATTTAATAATATAGTGGACCTAGTCCACCTTACAATGAATGGCCTCCATTGTTATCACTATGGGCCCTTTGGGCCCCCACTACTACCTCTCTAGCTACCTAACACCACCATGATGTTTAGAAGGATGTCGGGGCTAGGGATCATTTTATGATGTGCAGGGATTTCCTTACTATGCACCTTTATCACCCACCTTGACCACTCTTAAGGTTTTGATGCTAGTAACTTGGGCACAAGGTTGGATGTGTTATTGTAGTTAGTCTAGTGCTGGAATTTTCTTAAACGTTAGTTGCGTCGATCAATGGATATGTGTTATCATAGATGGGTCATTGGTGGAATGCTTCGCAAAAGGTATTTGCGTCAGTTATTGATTTGTGTCATTTGTAGTTGGTCCTTTGTTAGAATGTTTCTCAGGTGGACCTTGCATCCTTTAAATCGATGTATGTTGTTGTGGTAGAATTATTGCACCATGATATGTATAGATGATTGAATCGATAATTATATTGCACCATGGTTAATGTTGACTTACAAATGTTAAGTAATTATAATCTCTTGTGCCACTAAAATAGATGTATTATATTTGCGCCATTAAATGAGTTGGTGTATGATCATTAAGTGATGAGATCTCTTTATAAAATAACTAATGATTACCCTTGCGCCTTAACTTTAATGTGATGTAGGACTGAATTTAAGTGAGTAGATTTTCTTGCACCTTGATTAAAAGTAATAATTACTCTTATTACTGTAATTATGTTGACCCGTGATCATCTAGAAATGTGTTTAATATTGCACATATGTATAAGTTTGATTTAGGATTGCTTTAACAACCAATGTACCCTTGCTCCACTAAAAGGTTATTGAATAAAGGATTGATCGATGATTTCCTTTGCGCAATAAGTTAGGCTAATGTTAAGTAATTAGATAGCTTGCACTATGGAATAATTATGATTCATAAATGATTACGCTTTTAGATTACTCATGCGCATTCTAATAATGTTAATGTATGATTTCATGTGTGATTAAATTATTTACGCGCATTGAAATAATATTGATTATTGTTGAGTTCAATGATTGGTTATTCATGCGCCTTGAAGTAAAGTAGATGTCTTCTTTGTGCCTTGAAAATAAATTAAAGGTGATTGTACTTGCACCCTTAGAATAATGTTTTCACATGATCGATTTATTAATTAAGTTCTCTTGCGCCATGGAATTTATGTTACGTGTGATGGTTTATGAGAATGCTATTGCGCCATTGACTATCGTTAATGTTGATGATTTAGCATATTTGGATTTGGACTTGATTGTGATAGTGGGATGTAGACACCTCCTTGTTCCTCAAAACAATCGCCAACCCTGAGACCTTAAATGATCAAAATAAATTCGATCCTGGCCGTGAGCATTGCTTATGTGTCCTGGAGGTCATAACCTTGCAGAGTAGGTTGGGCAGGTAGTCATTTTAATATTCATTATCTAGTTTATAATTGTTTATAAATTGTTTCAAGATGATTGTGATCTACTAAGCGGAAATGCTATTTATGTTTATGTGTCACTATCCTTTTTGTTGATGTGTTGAATGCATCATTATTGATTTCAATGATGAGTAGCTAGTAATCCTCTTACTTATGACGTCGTTGATTTTGCGTTGCTATAATTTGTATTGTTGACGTTAATTTCCTAATGCAAAAAAATAAAAAACACCTTTTATGCTTCGTTTTCCTAGTCGTAATGGAGGGGAAGTTACATATGGTATCAGAGTAGGTTCAACCCTATGACTATGGATCTTCATGACTTCCATTGTATTAAACATTTGATTAATAAATTAGTGCTAATTAAAATTTTAAGCATGTACATGTGGTAATCATGGTTAGAGGGTGTTGCGGAGGTTCATGTCCATGTGTTTTCAAGGATTGACTTGAGATCAGGATATCACTAGTTACAGATCAAGGAGGAAGGCATTCCTAAGACTACATTCAAGATGAGGTTTGGGCATACGAGTTTATTGTTTTACCATTTGGAATGAAAAATGCCCCAGGGGTATTCATGAGCTTGATGAATGGGGTGTTCTGCAAATACTTGGAGAATTTTGTTCAAGTATTCATTGACAACATTTTGATAATATCTCGAATGACAGAAGAACATGATGAACATTTTCTCTTGGTACTACATTTTTTACGAGAGAACAAATTATACAGGAAACTGTCGAAATGCTCTTTTATCAATCGAGAATTCATTACTTAGGGAATGTTATATCTGGCGAAGGCATCGGTGTGGATCCAACGAAGGTAGAGGATATTATGGAATGGCCTGCGCCGACGAACATACCAGAAGTATGTATCTTTATGGGCTTAGCTGGATCTTATCAACAGTTCATCGAAGGTTTTTTGAAGGTAGCAAATCCGATCACAGAATTTCAGAAGAAAAACAAGAAGTCTGTATGGACCAAGAAATGCACAGACTCATTTCGAAAGCTCAAGGAGATGTTGATGACATCACCTATACTAAAAGTCCTCGACATGGATGAGAACTTCTTGGTGTGCACAAACACATCCAACGAAGGCTTAGGAAGAGTTTTGATGTAAGACGGTCGGGTGATCGCTTACATCTCAAGGAAGTTAAGAAAGCATGAGGAGAACTACACGATGCATGATTTGGAGTTATTGGCCATTGTGTATTCCACGAGAGTGTGGAGACACTACCTGATTGGATGGAAATTTGAACTAAAAACAAACCACTATGGTTTGCAACACATTTTTATGCAAAGTGACTTGAACACGTGACAAAGGTGTTGGTCATAACTACTTAGCGAATAGGATTTTGAGATTACCTACATAAAAGGAACAATGAACAGAGTGGCATATGCATTAAGTCAGAGACCACACATATTCTTGGTGATACCTCTCAGATGAATCTTCGAGAAAATATTCTAACTATACAGTTCAAGGATGACTCGTATAAAGAGGTTAGGGAAAATATCAAATAAAACACCATGATGGTACCAAGGTTTGAAGGTTATACTTGGACAAGGATGGATTGTTGAGGTACGATGACCATATTTACATGGATCCTAATGATGAATTAATAAGTTTTGAACTCAAGTAAAGCTCGTAGAGCTGTATACATGGCTCATCTAGGAGTCACGTAGATGAGGGAAGACCTTAATCCCTTATTCTTTTGGAAAGGAATGAAGGACATAGTCAAATATGTGGCGAGATTTCTAGAATTTCAGCAAGTGAAGGTCGAACATAGATATCTGACAGGATTACTATAGCCACATGTTATTCCAAAATCAAAATGGGAGGCCATTTCGATAGACTTCATTGTGGGATTGTTGTTGATGGCAAGGAGGCACGACTCAATTTTCTTGGTAGTTGACACTCTGACGAAGAGTGCACATTTTATCCCTGCGTGTATGACGTATTAGGCGCTAGACATAGCTAGAGTTTTTATCAGCGGGATTGTGAGATTTCATGGTGTGCCTAAGAGGATCATATCTGATCAAGGATCGATGTTTACAGGATGATTTTGGACTAGTTTCCAAGAGGGCTTGGGAACCCAACTTAACTTTAGTACCATGTATCACCCGAAGACAGACGGGCAAACAAAAGTAATGCACCAAATCTTGGAAGATATGTTGTGTATGTACGTGATGGAAAAACAGAAGCATTGGGAAGAGTTCTTGCCACTGGTAGAGTTTGCATACAACAACATCTATCAAAGCACCATTAAGATGGCACCATTAAAGTTTCTTTATGGGCGTCTGTGTCAGACGCCTTTGAGCTGGGATTGACTTGAGAATAGTGTCTTGGTAGGACCAGAAGTGATCCAAGAAATGGAAGAAAAAATGAAAATGATAAGACAAAGGATTAAAGAAGCACAAGATCGACAAAAGAGTTATGCCGATGTGGGTCGCGTTGACTGTAGTTATGAAGTTGGTGATCAAGTCTTCTTGCGGGTGAAACTGCACAAGAGTTTGATCAAGTTTTGAAAGGGTTCTAAACTCTCTCCTAGGTTTGTGGGACCTTTCAAAGTGGTGGAAAATAAAGGACCCGTGGCCTGTCGACTAGCCTTGCCTGATTCTTTGAGGCGTATGCACGATGTTTTTCATGTATTTGTTTTGAAACATTTTGTTAGTGAACCTACACATGTGATTGACATCAGTTCTTTGTAGGTGTCGGACTAGGGTGCACTCACAATGGAGATAATTAGCATCTTGGACCATCTCATTCGACAACTATGATGTCGAACAATCAATCAGGTCAAGGTCTAGTGGGACAATTATAGTCCACACTCGGCTACCTGGGAGGACACATATGATATTGTGCGCCAACAGTTTCCTTATTTGTTTGATAGTTAGACATTTATATCTTGTCAGATTCTTTATTACTGCATTTATATATTGTCAAACTGCGGGACGAAGTTTAAAACAAGAGCGGGTGTATGTAAGATCCCTCTCTTGCAAGCACATGTTATTGAGTTGTTCTTTGAGGGCACTTGCATGCAAGTGATCCAATTTTAGTATATGGTTGTTTGTTCGCTTATGGATTCTTATGATGATGTAAATGGATTATGATGTTAGGTTATTTGATATCTATGTATTGACAGATTCTATTGACGAGTTTCCCCTAAGTGTGCAGGACACTTGACGGATTGAGGATGCCACTGGCATCAATGGACCTCCCTGGACTCTGGATCGAGTCAAGGAGTGGACTGTGTTGGTTTGGGTATTTTTTTATTATGCATATGTGACATATGATCAGGTATATTATGATGTTGTTTATGGATCATTGACAATGTTTCGTTGATGGATGCAGGTTGACAATTTCTTGCTAATCAGACTCACATAAGGAGTAAAGGGGCCATGCAAAACAACCAGATATTGAGGGAGAGGTGTGACAACAACCCTGTCACAACCTACTATCACTCTCACCATGACTCGAATTGTAGGTTAAGGATTACCTAGTTTGAGAGATCCATGATGTCATAAGGGGAGACTGAAACAATTGCTCATGAAGATTCTAAGGGGTGCACAAGAAGGCAGGGTACTTATTCCTTAGAGGCCCTTAGTCTCTCACAAGGTCGCCTGAATGGAGTATTCACTCCAAGGGTTGGACAACTACCAAAACCAGTCAAAGGTGAGTGGCACCCTTGGAGCATGTAGTGCATCTTTAAGGGCACATCGCATAAATAAAATTTGAATCAAAGGCGAGTGGCACCCTTGGAGAATGGAGTGCAGCTTGAAGGGAACGTCGCGATATAAACAAAATGAGTCAATGAATCTAGGTGGCCCAGAAAACTTAAGAGAATGATAAACCTTAAATCTTGAGCACATGCCTAATTAATTAATTGATTAATTAATTAACTAAAGAATGAACTTATTAAGCATAATTCCTAAAGGTCTAGGCATTTGCAAATAAATATTTAACTAAGCCTAAGTCTAAGTGAGCGAGAAGACTAAAAACTAAAAATTTTAAATTAAATGATGAGGGGATGAAATAATACAAATTAAGAATAAATGAAAATAAAAATAAATCCTAAGTAATGATTAATACACTTGTGCAAGTAAATACTAAATTAGAATTTTAGTTGAGAAAGGAATAACCCATAAATGGGTAAGCATAGAAATGTATCTAGTCTAGTCTAACTAAAGAATTTTCCTAAATTAAACACAACTAAGTTTTAGAAAGGCGTCAGTCATTAAAGGGAAATAGAGGGAATAAAGGGACAACTAGGAGTGATTTTAGGAGTGCTTTTGGGATGGGTGAGGGAAATTGACATTTAATTTAATTAAATTGTGGATTTATTGGTGCAACTAAGGGAACATGTGACAAGTGATTGGGGGGGGATAATTCCTAATTAAAATTAAAAAAACGGAATTAAATGTGCAAATGACAAGTGGTCACTAAGAAAATTTCTATAAAAGAAATGGATGAGAGGAAGAATGGGGGGATGACTGGTATGAGTAAGGTTATGCTGCAAAAAATATGAGTGGTTTTACTTGTGAGAGTTGGGATACCTAGCTCGAGAGACAAAGAGGTAGCTCTATCTTGCGAGGCAAGCTGGGAGATAGAGTATTATGGTTGCGGTTGTGCGTGGCCCCTTTGCGGCTTGGGGGGTTGAGGGGAAAGAAGAGAACCCCTAGCATTGGCTAGGAGGTAACGGTGAAGTTTTCACGGTTAGCAAGATGGGAGTTGGACAAAGCGCAAGCGCGAAAGAACGTGTTTGACTTCGTCTCCTTCGAGTACAACATAACTCACTGAATTAGTAAATGCAATGTGTTGAGTTTATTGCATTTTTATTGAAGTCACAATGTTTTAAGTGTTTATTGTATATATATTTTGGGGTATTCTCGACGTTTGTATTGCGTACAGTCTTTGTGTTTTCTGTTGCACATTGACCCAATGATTTTTGTTACCTTTGCCCAGTGATATTGTTGATTTTTTCCCAGTGGTTGGGTCTCTTTAAACCTCTGTTATTTCATTGTTACCCAGTGTTTTTTACATTGCTCATCAATTATTTTTAACATGTTACCCAACGATTGTATCTAATGCTCATCGATTTTTTTTAACCTTTGCTACCCAATGATTAGTCTCCATTTTTCTTAGTGTTTGATTGTAATCCCTTCTGTGATCTCCCCACATTACTCAACGAATTCTTTCTTACTGTCCCCTGCAAACTTTGCATGCTTTCCTCAACAAACTTGTGAAGTGAATACCCTCTATGATTTCACCTTCCCTCAACATTTGAAGTGATATCTTGAATCTGCGTTAACCTTAAGTAAACTGAGTTTTCACCACAGCCTCTGCATTGTTCACCATCTTTTACCTCTACGATTTGGAACCCTTCTCCCATAATTCGTGCCCTCCTGGCGTTTTAGTCTCTGATTTATCTCTACGTGGAAAATAAAATGTCGCCCAACTTGAGCTCCCTCCTGGTGTTCATTTCCTTTATTTTTTCCCTCTATGTTTGCTATCATTTTCGCCCAGTACAGTGAGAGATTCACATGGTGAATTCTCTTGTCTCTCCTCTGCGACATTGGTTGATGAACTATGCATTTAACATTTCTCCCAACATGCAATTCCCTTGCATTTTAGCATTCGCTCAACATTTTTGTTGTCTTAACACTCAACAATTGCACTTAACCCTCAATGTTTTTATGCACCTATCACTCAGCGAAATTATTGTATTAAACACTCAACGATTATGCACTTATCCGTCAGTGTGTTTATTGTCTTAAACAATCAACGATTATGCACTTATCCCTCAACGTGTTTGTTGTTTTAACCCTTAATGTTTTTATGCACATATCACTCAACGAAATTACTATTTGACACTTAGCGATTTCTCCTTTTACACTCAACATTTTTTTTCTTGTCCTTCTCTCTCTGTTTTTCCCTTCCTTTATTATCTCTGTTGGGCCAGACTATACGTGAGAAGTGTAGAGACTGACAGCCACGCTCTCTCCCTGTACAACGACGATTCATTTCCAGCGGAGACTATTTTTTCTTGGGCACGTAGTCATTTTAATATTCATTATCTGGTTGATCATTGTTTATAGAATGTTTCAAGATGATTGCGATGTGCTAAGCGACGACATTATTTATGTTTATGTGTCGCTATCGTTTTTGTTGATGCCTTGAATGCGTCGTTATTGATTTCAATGATGAGTAGTTGATAATGTTCTTACTTATGATGTCGTTAATTTTGCATCTCTATGATTTGTATTGTTGACGTTAATTTCCTAATGCAAAAAAATAAAAATTCACCTTTTATGCTTCGCTTTCCTAGTCGTAACAGAGGGGACATTACAGGGAATGTGGGCATCTAGAATATTTTGTTGTGTTGATGAATTTCATAGTCTTTGTCTTTGTGGATACTTTCATAACCGAGCATTCTAGGGATTTGTAGGAAGTGTCCACCTCATCTATTAGCAGAGGTATGAGTTTGCTCCCTTTCTCTTTCTGTGTGACAAGGCTGAACCAAATCACACGACTAGAAAGTGGGTACAATGCCAACTGCGACGCAAGATCCAGTTACGATGTTGGGATCAATGCAATTGAATACTAACAGTAAAATATTATGGAATGCCCACCAACAAAAATATTAATATTTGTAAAATAATTTCATGCTAAGTGCCAAGTATAATTAGAATTTACATTTTGTACTCCCTTGTCACGCATCGATTTTTCTCTTGAGTAAGAATTCATAAATAAATAAATAAAAAATCATGCAAGATTCACATATTCTAAGTACCCTAACTCCACAACAAAACACTATATATAAATCTTCATCATAACTTGCTGAATATGAATCAAAACAAACACTCACAAATTCCGAAAACAATTTCGTTGATAATAACATCGTTAAAACAGAATATCCAATAAGTATTAACAAAACAAAACATTTTCATTAAACTAGCCAAGGACTAGTTATTTTGCACAACTTCTTATTATCGTGAATGCTCATTTAAATATTTAGAATATGATTGCTAAATTCTTTGCGTTCGGTGGTAACTTTAGATTTCGATTCCATGAGCATTGCTAATTTCTTTTAATATATAAAATCGCAAACTAAGTACAAATAATTTATATCGCGGTCAAGGATTCCATTAGGATAGTGCGAGTAGTAGGTGATAGAGGGAGTGAGACATGGTAGCTAGTTTGCCAATAATTATTGAAAAATGTCATACATTTTATTCCCGATAAGCTGGCAGTCACTTTTGATGGTGGGATGCTTAGCATTTTATGTCATAAGAAAAAGATAAAAATCATATTTTATTTGATTATTGACTTTGTATGCATCCAAATTTAATGAATATATAATCAATATTATATTTATTCAATGTAAAATTAAACCATGCCATGTCTATATTTATATGCTACCAATTGGATAAAAGGAAAGAGGAGCCACGGGAGACTTCTACACAATAGATGATATACATCAAACGTGGGCAATTGTTGTGAATCTCACGCGTGTGAACGTAGTTGTGAAAATGTCACTTTATTTGGCATTTAAGGCACAAACCCATCAATTGAGACAATTGTTATATATATAATATTAATATTTTTTAATATTATTTTAATAATTATGTTTTAATTTTAATTTTAATTGTTGTTTATCGACCATGATATTTCCTAACGATGATAAATTATTAGAGGCCATGGCCTTTTTATATAGTACTTAGGATAACCTCCATAATGGATCTTCTATTGAATTTCACCCTAGGTCTATATACTCCACTACTACCATTCCTTTATACTCTATCCCTTTGGAAATATTGATCATTTTGATTCATCTCTACCAACAACACCTCTGACTTGAAGAAGATACCTTGAATTAAATTTCCATACTTAAGATTATTAATGTTTCTATTGAACGAGATGTTGTCAAACTATTTCGTGTTGACATGAATCATCTAATATGACTTTCCAGTTTTTGTTTTGGGTGTAGAACCTTGCATTGAATTGTATGGTACCTATAGAGCATTTTCTTAGCCATGTTTAGATGAGTAAGGTATATTCTTGAACTTTCATATAGAATTAGGATCATTTCCCTGTGCATTGTTTCATTTAAACATTTTTCCACCTTAAAATTGTCTTAGGAATATCCCTATTGAACATTGGTACATTATTCCATCTTCTTCACTTTGAAAACATCTAATGGTGGAGCCTTCTTATGATGGGTTACCCTAGAGTAGTACCATTTTTCCATTTTGCACCCATCCTAATAATATTTATCACCAAGAGCCCATGTACCTTGATTTTTCATATGGATATTCATTCTCATATGTAATCTAGTTCAATAGTAACCTAATGGGCAACAATAACATGTGAATGGGTCCAATGTTGAAATTATTTCAAAATGTTTCTATATGCACTGAAATTTGACATGGATAGATTGTTCACCTGCCTTAATTATATGGAAGGGTTTCTAGACTCAAATATACAGTACTAGATGCGGGAACATGTGTATTGTCAATGCATTTTAAAAGGAACAACGACCATACATTGTACTAGGTCTAGACATGGGCAATGGTGACCTATGAATGGGGCCAACATTGAAATTTTTTCAAACTGTTTCTGTATGCACTAAAATTTTACATGGATAAACTATTTGCATGCCTTAATGTTATAGGAGGGTTTTTGGACTAAAATTTGACTCACAAACCCACTTGTTTCCATCATCAATTCATCATGTAAACCATAAACCCTATTTTTCTTTCAAAGTACACAAATAGCTTGACACAAGTTTTAGGTTTGCATCAGCCTTTCTTCATTTTTATTTCAGGTTCTACATTGTATATACAATGTATGTGTGTCATAGTTGTGATGAAAAATCCCTCTTTTCATTCATTGTTTAATCAACACTAGAAAAATTACTATGATGAATGGCCCATGTGTCCCTAAGGAAATTTATGTGATCTCGTACCTTGTTGTTTGACCCTAGAGCATTCATTAGACAACCATGAGAACCATACTTCATGTTACAAATGCATTTGAAATGACCATTTTTATGTCACATATTGTATGTGTGATTCCATAAATCCCTAGGCATCAACCATGAAAGATAAAATGAAATGGGGTCCCAAACTATGGGGACTTGGGGCTAGTCTAAGTTGTATTTCTAGTCCTAGTTGGTCTAAGTTAAAGTCTTAATCCTAATTTATGTAGGCTCATGCCTATCAAATTGTACATAATTGAAATCATCCTTTTCAATGTAGGCCACTTTTTAACAATATTCCATGTGGTGCATATGGGAGATATTTATATGAACAATTTTTCATAGAACAATCCACATCTATGGTGTCGTGGGAGGTGGGATTCCATACAAATGATTTGGGTGATTTTTTTCAAATAAGGGTTGTATGTGGTTGTTCACAATGAAAACAAATAAGAAACATCTCTTGTTGAGTAAGTGCTAAAGAATTATTTTCAAGATAAACTTCTAGATGTTGATGGAAATATATCTCCTATAGTTATTCCTAACCCCATAAGTGAAGTTGGCCATACAAGGGAAAAAACTAAATTTAAGATTTTTCTTGAGTCTATGAGAAATGTGTCTATCATAGCCAACCCAAGCATGTTTCCTACTATCCCATCATGAAGTGCTAAGTGTATATACCCAAGAATCAATTGTTGGACCTATTATTAAAACTAGGCGATCAAAGGTGGTGGGTGCAATAGTGAAGAGTTTGCTAAAGATAAATAAACAATAAAATATTTCACAATATGATGTTAGGGAAGACCTTTTAGATATTTCCTTACCTCCAACTTTAGAATTTGATTAAAACACATCATTTAATCACACTCTCTTTCATGCATGGTTCAATGTTAAACCATTTCTTACAATTGGATAACGTTTTCCCTTTTGTGGTAACAACTATGTAATTTCCCCCTCTAAAATGCTCATGTACTTGAAACTGACACATATAAATGAAATGTGAATGGGGCCAGCGTTGAAATATTTCCAATGTTTTCTTGTATGGACTGAATTTTGACATGGTTAGACTAAACACATGCATCGACGGTATGGGAGGGTTTCCAGACTCAAACATGACTCACACATACAATTCAATAATTAAACAAGAAACCTATAGAATAATTAATGTGAATGGGGACAATGTTGAATTGTTTTTCAATTTGTTCTTGTATGGACTAAAATTTCATGACATGTTAGGACAAAAAACATGCATTGATGGTATGAGAGGGTTTTTGGACTCAAACATGACTCAAACAAAGAATTTGACAATCAAATATTCTTTGGTTATTCTATCAAAACCCAAAAATAAGGTGCGCTTGATCATGTACTTGACCCTGCTTATAAGTGACATGTGAATGGGGTCAACATTAATTTTGTTTCAATTTGTGCTTGTATGGACTTGTCATGACAAAGGCTCTAATTACTAGGTCATTTTTTCCATGCTATGCTCAAGGACATGGTTCTAAGTGGAGGCCATTTATTCTTGTGAGCTACACATGCAACGAATTATGGATCCTAATTTTAACATACCATTTGATTGGACGTAGGCCCTTAAGATATTCTCGATTATATCCCTATAAAGCTCCTATAAGTGACCAAATTCAACAAATGAAAAAATGAGTGCCTTTGTTTGACATGTCGTCTACTCCATTGTCTTCCATTCCCTTAAAAAATATTAATGAATAAATTTCTTGTGCATCTTATGGACACATATATGATTCAAATTCCCATTTTGAAATAGGCCAATTGCATCATAGAACATTGGCCAGTCATGCCAAAGGCTCCAATGAATAGGTCATTTTTGTCATGTTTTTTTTGGGTACGTGGAACATTGTTAAGGCTACTTGGTCATGACGAGACACATGAATTGCAATTACAAGGAGGATTAGAGGCCCAACTTCAAATATTGAGCACAACAAGAATGATCCTTAGGGCCTAAGCCATGAATTAGGGATGAAGAACTAAGGATTTAGTCCCTAATACATTATTCATGGGGCTTAGAGGCTGTGCATGTGGCTTTGAACGATGTTACATGGTTTGCAAGTGAAATGTATGCCCTATAGGAGGATTAGAATACAAATTTCAAGGATTGTGCACAATAGAAATGGTTCTTATAGTTCAAGCGATGGTTTCATTTTGATATTTGGATTCATTTTATATTATTTAATATGGGACATTTTTTTCTAAAAGGGGCATTGGAGGAGACTATCACAAGGAAAGGTGAGGGGATATGGGTTACCATGTACATTATGGGTTTTTATATAATATATAATTTATATAATACATAATTTATATAAATATAATTTATATAATATATAATTTATCAAATATATACAAACAAACTTAAAATTCATAATCCTTCACCCGCATGCCCATAACCTACCATGAATTACTTCACCTCCCGACCGCGAGTATTGAGAGTGAGAGAAGTCATTGCCAGGGATGATTTTAAGGATGGAAATTGATTTTAAAATGTAGAAACCTTCGTGAATCTTACTAATCCTTCATATGCCAACTATAAATGTTTGGCGATATTTTTGTAAAAACATTCAAATTTCTAAGGATTTTATATAGTTTGTATAAAATTTTGGCGACTTTTAAGGTAAAACAATTTAATCCTATAAAATTTGGCAAATCATTTTTAGAATAACGGATTTGTTTTGGGAAAAACCATGGAAAATTATCCCATGAGCGAAATAGCCCCTAAAATCACCCATGGTCTAATCCCAAACTAAAAAAACACCCTTTATTCCTTTCCATAAAACCACCCTTCCCACCCCTCCTAATAGTCCCCTCAAAATCCAGAAATTGACTCAGGGGAAAATGGTTGAATGCCAACTTAAGAGTCTTTTTTATAATTGTGATGACATGTATTTTCCAGGGCACAAGTGTAAGGAACAAAATATTTGTATGGCTATGTCAGAGGATGTTTCTAAAGAAGAGGAAGATGCTTCCCCTGTACCTCATCTACCCTCACCAGCTGATCTTAATCCACCCTCTGATCCCTAGGAAGTTGAACCAATGATTTCCCTGAATGCACTCACTAGTTTCTTTGCTCCCCAAACCCTCAAGATAATTGCCTACATTAAGCATCGATAAGTTATCATTCTTGTTGACAGTGGCATCACCCATAATTTTATTCATTGTTGCATTTCCCAAGAAGTCAATTTCTATGTATGTCCATTTAATAATTTCCAAAACATGATTGCTAATGGGGTTCCATGAAATGTGGATTTCATTGTGAAAATATATGCCTACAAATTGGTCAATACCACCTAAAATCTCATATGTTTTCTATTGACATGGGAGGTTATGAAATTGTACATGGTTTTGAATGGTTATGCACTCTCATCCCTATCACCATGGATTTCCCGAAAATAACCATGCAATTCCAGTCAGAGGGCCAACAACACCAGTTCCAGGGCATCACCATAGGTTCACAAGAGATCATTAGTTCCCACCAAATGGAAAATATCCTTAGAAAAGGTCATTATGGAATTATTTCCCAACTTCATTCCATTCAGGTGATTGAAACACCCTTTGTCCATACATACCTCCAATCTATCCTCTCCTAATAAAAAGTTGTGTTTCAAACCCCCCAATGACTTCCCCCTTCTCGTAGTGTCCATGATCATTCCATTCCTCTAGTTTCAGGCAGTATTTTCCCAAATATTCTCCCTTATCATCATCCCTTTACCCAAAATAATGAAATTGAGGATATTGTTCAAGAATTTCTAGAAGTCCGTGTCATCCGCCCCAATACCAGCCCCTATTATTCTCGAGTAGTCATGGTACTCAAGAAAGAAGGTACTTGGTGCATGTGTCCTAATTTTTGTGCCCTCAACAAACTCACAATTAAAGAAAAAATTATGATTCCTGTCATTGTTGACCTTTTGGATGAATTGAGTGGTGCTCAGTATTTTTCCAAACTTGATCTCCATTCTTACCACCACTAGATTCGTATGAAATAAGAATACATTACCAAGACTGCATTCAGAACTCATGATGGTCACTATGAGTTCTTGGTTATTCCATTCTACCTCTGTAATTCTCCCTCCACTTTTCAAAGTCTAATGAATCATCTATTTCGTCCTTTCCTCCGTTATTTTGTCTTGGTTTACTTTGATGATATTCTCATGTATAACAAAACTTGGCAAGCCCATATTGCCCATGTGGATCAAGTTCTGCAGTTGCTATCTTAGCACAAGCGTTTTCTTAAGTAGTCTAATTGTGAATTTGGAGCCTTTCAAGTTGATCACCTAGGACATATTATCGGAAAGGATGGTGTTAGAGTGGATCCAAAGAAAATTGAATCTTTGCAGGATTGGTCACACTCAAAAACTCTTAAACATTTGCGTGAATTCCTAGGTTTGATGGGATATTATCACAAGTTTGTTCATAATTATAGAAAAATTGCAGCTCCCCTCATAGTGCTCCTTAAAAACAATGCTTTCAGTTGGGCTCTTGTATCCAACCATTCCTTCCAAGATTTGAAAGTGGCTATGTGCACTACTCTTGTTTTGTATCTCCCTGACTTCAACAAGACCTTTGTATTGGAATGCAACACCTTAGGGAAAGGAATTGAGGTTGTCCTCATACAATATGGTTGACCTTTGGATTTCACCAACAACAAAAGAAATTAAGCACTATTTGGGCCAATCCACCTATGAAAGGAAAATGTTGGTTATTTTGCATGTTGTGGATATCTGACATCCTTATCTCTTAGGGCAATGCTTCCAAAGTAAAAATGATTATCAAATCCTCAAGTGTTTTCTTTAACAATGAATATCTTTCTTGGAGCAACAAAAATGGGTAACCAAGTTATTTGTATATGATTATGAGATCCTCTACAGAAAAGGAAAATAAAATGTGGTGGTTGATGCGCTTTCAAGGAAATATGAAGAAGATGGGTCCATTTTTTCCCTCTCATTCATTTTCATAGATTGGCTTCAGGAGGTTCTTGAGGAATGGTTGCAAGACCCCAAACTTTCCAGGCTGATACAAACACTATAGTAGGATCCTGAAGCTTTTCCAGGGTACTCATGGAACCATGACAAGTTTCATTATAAGGGTTTCCTATATTTAAGAAAAAAATCGAACCTTAAATTCATCGTGCTCTCTAAGTTTCATGCTTTACCCACAACTAGGCATTTTGGTTTTACCAAAACCTATGAACGAGTCAAACATTTGTTTTTCTAGGATGGTATGAAAAAGGATATCCACACTTTTATGGCTGAATGTGATACCTGGAAATGCAATAAGGGAGAGACAATCAAATCTCTGGGCACACTCCGACCCCTTCTGATGCCACCTACTATTTCGATAGATATTTTTATGGACTTCATTGTTGGCTCACCTAAATCAGGAAATAATTTAGTAATCATGGTAGTAGTGGATCCTCTTTCCAAATATTCTCATTTATGTTCTCTTCAAAACCCATTTATAGCATCCACCATGGCTCAAAGTTTTGTGGATAATATATTCAAACTCCATGGCATGCCTCATTCTATTGTTTTTTACCATGATCCAACCTTTACGAACACTTTTTGGAAAGATTAATTTGGACTCCAGGGAACCCAATTCCATCTTAGCACAACATATCATCCTTAGAATGATGGGAAAACTAAAGCAGTCAAAAATTGTTTGGAAATCTTTTTGAGGTGTTTTTCATCCGACAAACAAAATCAATGGGTTTAATGGCTACCCCTCACTAAATGTTGGTACAACACCTCTTACCACACCACCACTCGCATGAATCCCTTTGAAGCAGTCTATGGAAAAAATACATCATTAGTTCTATCATACATACATGGTGTCTCCAAGGTTCAAAAGGTGGATCAAACACTTATAGTATGCATGGCCATTCGTCGTACACACAAATAAAATTTGGTAATGGCTCAAAATTGCATGAATCAACAAGCAGATCAGGGTCGTTATGAACATGAATTTGTTGAAGGAGACCAGATGTTTCTTCGTCTACAACCTTATAAGAAGACTTCACTCAAATCCTAGAAATGTAAGAAACTTTCCCCCAAATTTTATGGTCCTTATCATATTCTCAAGAAAGTGGGGCCAGTGTCCTATCGGTTAGAGTTTCTCAGTCACTCTAAGATCCATCATGTTTTTCATGTTTCCTACTTAAAGAAAGTGCTTGGAACTAGGTTCCAGACTCGGATAAGTCTACCTGAGTTGGATGAAGAAGGTTCCATTTGGTTGCGCCTGCAAACACTCTTGGACCAATGCGAGCATCATCTCCACCAACACACCATCAAGGAATTTTTAGTTCAGTGGAAGGACAAACATCCAAACAATGCCACCTAGGAGTCAACTACCGTTCTGTAAAACAATTTCCTCATCTCAAGCCTTTAGTACAAGGTTATTTTTAAGGGGGAGGCTATGTTAGGGATCTAACCTCCCTATCCCCTCACATACGTAGAATATGTATTTTCCATGTAATAAAGGTCGATATTAATTAATAAGGCCTAGTTAATAAGGTGAATAGGTCAAATGTAAGAATACCTAATAGAATCTTCCTCTTCTAGAAATATATTCCTCTAGATTACTCTTTTGGTACATAGATATAGTATAAATAGGAGTCAGGGGAATGATAAGTCATTTTCTTGATAATTATTGTAATAGAGCATTGCTCTATTGGAGGTTTCCCCTTCAAAGAGGAAAGTGAACATTGCTTCCATTTCAATAAAGGTATCATTTCGGTGTTTTATTCTCTATATTATATTTTTCTATTGGTAATTTCTATGATATTCTTGTTTCTTCTCAATATAACATAACCAGGTGCATAAAAAAGATTTCATTTTCTATATTGAAGTTAGAGGGGCATTCTTTAACCTGGTGGGAAATCCATACATAAACACTTAGGATGGAGGGTGATCCTCTAATAACTAGGTGGGAGGCTTCAAAAACATCATCAAGTCCCAATTCTACTCTATCGTGTATGTAGAGGACCAATGGATCCTGTGGCACTACTTCAGGCAGATGCAGGCGTAGAGTGTACATGAGTACACCACTAAGTTTAGAAAGATGGCCATCATGATGGGTATATCTCCAAAGAATCGAGATGTACTCCTAAATTAATTGGGGGGTTTACATACTCATCTACGAAAGTAGGTGATTCTATTCAAGTCGAGGAAAATGGATGAGGCATGTGTATAGGTGTAGTACCTGCAAAACATAGGCCAAAAGAAGGGGAAACCAAGTGGTTCGAAGTAGAAAGAGAAACAATAAGCTTCCAAGGAGGGGAAGAAAAAGTGAAAAGGGAGAAAATATAAGAAGAAAATAACCACTACACATAAATGAAAATATCCTAGCAACCATTGCAATCATTGCAACATTGATGGCCACACCAATGAAAAATGTTAGAAACTACATCCAGAGTTTAACCCGAAGAACCACAAGAAAGACAGAAAGAAAAAGAATCTTTCAGCCACATATTCAAGCAATCAGGTTGAAAGTAGCTCAGATATGGATGAAAGTATTGTGTTCACATCTATGCATAAGGAGGTGAATTTGAGTATCCTTCATCACTAAGAAGAGAAGGATATGACCAATCTCTTTCACATTTAGATTCAGGTCAAGAAGACCAAGATAGATGCTCTGTTTGACTCTAGTTCACATGCTAATATCATAGAATCAAATTTGGTCAACAAGCTTGGATTGGAGGTTCGTCATCATCCTATCCCCTATCCATTGGATTTGGTAAACAAGGATGCATAGATAAAGGTAACAAAACAATGTAAGATTGAGTTTTCTATAAGTGTTGATTTTATTGATGAAGTGGAATTGGATGTAGTACCCCTTGATGTATGTGGAGTAGTGTTTGAAAGCACCTACATGTACATGAGGGATGAAATATTCATGCAGATATCCAACCAGTACTGAATGATCAAGAATGGTAAGTCCTACATCATCAACACGCATAAAGTCAAGTCAAATATCTCACCAGTAAGTGCCAACCAAGCCAAGAAGTTGATTAGTTCTAGTAACAAATGTGTTTTTCTTTTCTCAAGAGAAAATCAATCTTATGGTGAGTCAATGAGAGTGAAGGCATCCCTAGAGAGGTGTACTAAAGAGCGGAAACATCATTTGGAGGAGTTTCTACAATAATATGGAGAATTTTTCAAGGAGCCTAAAGGGATACCACCCAAGAGGGATGTGGAGCACGAAATATAGTTATTGCAAGACTCCCCATTGTCGAATATTGGGTTGTATAGACAATGTTCTAGAAGGGAATGAAGTGAAGAAGAAGTTTTTGGAATAGGGTGTGATTCGACCAAGTACCTCACCTTGTGGGTCACCCATCATAATTGTACCCAAGAAGGATGAGACTTGGAGAATGTGTATTGATTATAGGACATCGAACAACATTACACTGAAGAATCAATACCCTCTTCCAAGGATCGATGATCTGTTGGACCAGCTCCAACATGCCAAGTACTTCACTAAGATGGATTTTGAATGAATATATCTCTAGGTACGATTCAAAGAAGAAGATACCTAGAATATTGCCTTCAAGACAAGGAAAGGTTTGTATGAGTGGTTGGTTATGCCATTCAATTTATGCAATAGACCAGATACAATTACAAGACTAATTAATGATGTTTTACTCGATTCTCTAGATTCAATTGTTATTGTTTATTTAGATGATATATTGGTTTTTAATGCTACTTGGGAGGATCACATCTCACATCTTATGCAAGTGTTAGAAACATGGTCTCCACTTAGTGAACATATGACATATCACTTGTGATCATGGGATATTAAATAATACCCCTAATTTCACTAGATATTGAAAAATACCTCCCAAAATATTTTGGTTGAAACCCCCTTCCAATAAATATTTCCAATAAAAAACCCCTATTTTTACTAGATGTCCCATATTTGTTTACCAATTTCCACTTTTTAACCCCTCCAACACTTATAACCCCCTCGTATACTGCATCAACCCCCGCCAATAGCTATAATACATTGACCCTATTTTTGACAATTTAAAAACCCCCTTTATGAATGAACATGATAAAATATTGGTCAACAAGGTATTAGAGACTTTGGAAAAGTACCAACTACTTGCTAATCTCAATAAATGTGAGTTTTCTCAGCATTATTTGGTGTATTTGGGGTATGTGATTGATGGAGGGGAGCTCAATATAGGTCCCACAAAGATGAAAGACATCATGAAATGGCCAGTTCGTACAATTGTCACTAAAGTTAGGATTTTTTTTTGTGGTAGCACAATACTTTTTCAAGTTCATAGCTTTAGTTTTAGCAGAAACTGCACCACTCCATGTTATAACAACCAGTGGTAAGTGTTTCTAGTGGGGGAAGAATCAACATAAGGCCTTTGATGAGCTGAAAACAAATATCAGTCAAGCACTATTGATCACACTACCATATTTGTATAAGCCTTTCTAAGTGGACACATATGCATGTGGGTATGCCATAGGAGCAATCCTAATGCAGGGAGGAAGGCATGCCTGCTATCATTCCAAAGTATTTCATGGGGAAGTTCTCAACTACCCTACCTATGAAAAGGATCTCTATGCCTTGTTACGATTTGTCAAAAAGTGGAAGCACTATCTTATGGGAAAGGATACCATCATCCAATCTAACATTTTCCAGTCATCTACTGAAGTTCATGTAGGTGCAGTACCTATATATTCCACCGCGATCCAGTGACCTCTGTCCACCAATAGATATTCCATCCTGAGCTTCCACAACTCAAAACGTTTCCCATTAAACTTCTCAATCTCCATTTTCGAACTGCTCGCCATTTCTTTTCACCTGAAAAATCAATACCACAGATCTCCCACTGTAACAAGGCTTATCACAGTCCCGAGGCAAACCCTTGACCACAAAGGCATCCCCCTGAAGCCAACAAAGATCTGATACCAAATGTATATTTTAACCTTGTACAATATTTTACTGCAAACATATTTTCAATAAAAGAACAAAAAAGATACAATGGAAAATACACACATTACACAGAGATTTTTCCCCTGGAAACCCAAACCAGAAAAACCAACATATTTTATATTCATTCATAGTGATACATTGTTTACAATACAATATACATATAGGAGCCAGAGACATCCAATCCCCTAACCCAATGACCTGGATTAGTCAACAACCCTAATTCATTAACTGGAAATAGAAAACCATCGAAAAAACCATGCGCTGAAAAATAACCCAACAATGGACATGAAAATCGAGGCGACACGACAAATGAGGCAAAAATGAAACACGTTTCTCGAGGAAAAAAATCTCAAAGGGGAGGGGGATAGAGGCCCCCCTTAGGTAAATCCACAGAGAGCTAGTCATGAAAAGAATATAACACACACCAAACACTAATATGCCATAGGTATCAAGTAACTCCATAGAGAGTGTCTTCTCCTTTACACTTGCGTTATTTCCATACCATAGAAAAGAGAGCAGAGCAACATCACCTTCTAGCTATCTTTTCTCCCATAAGGGGTTCCCATAGAAAATATGTGTTATCATGTGGATGGTGTGTGATTGTGTTTCATTGTTCTCTATTTTCCACATTTTATCTATTTCATGCATAAGCATCAAATAAGTAACTAAATTTTTTGGAATCTAAAGGAATTTAACCTTCATAGTGTAGATTTCATTTTTATTTATCAGATATGGTGTAACGAACTATTCTAGTGGAATATCAATGATATTTTAACAAGGGACTACTATGTTCTCTCTATATCTTTGGAAAGAGATTACTTTGTTGAATGTATATGGGCCTTATGTGGAAAAGATAGAATACTAGGACAAGTTCTTTATCATGGATTGGATACAATCTGGGTTAGTAGTTGTGGGAGGGGACCTGAATTTTACTATATGGGCCTCAGAGGTATGGGGACCAACTACAGATGTAGATTGTTTCACTAGTTATTTTATTTAAAATATGAAATAAGTAGGCCTACTAGATATTGAATATATCAAATTGTCCCCAACATGAAGAAATAACAGATCGAGAGAGCTTTGCATCACTAAGATGCTTGATCAGTTCTTGATTTCTTAATCTTTCCTTGATGAAGTAAACCAAATAAAATAATAGGTTTCCTCGGGAGGGATTCTAATCATATCCCAATCATAATGACAATAGCCCCTTCCCAAGAGAATCCTTCTAGTCCCTTCAAGATGAATCCTAAATGGATAAAATATAAGAGTTTTATGAACAATATTAAAGAGGCATGGGAGACTTACAATGAACTTAAGAGAGTCTATTTCTATGTAGTTCTACCAAAAAACCGAAGAAATCAAAGAAGGTATATTTATAATGGAACAAAGAAAAGAATAAAAAAGATGAAAAACCCCTCAAGGAGGTGGAGGATTATTTGGAATTTCATTACAATAATGATGGTTTTGGGTTTCAAAGGTCAAAACATTGGAATGGGAAAAAGAGAAAGAACACAGGCTTAAAAGCAAAGCATTATGGATCTAGGAAGGAGATGAAAATACAAAGTTTTTTCATAGATATGCCAACTACAAGAGGAGTATTAATTCAGTTTGGAGAATTGAAAAGGAAGATAGTATATGTGAACAAATTTCAAAGATATAGTTGTAGAAGGATTAAATTACTTTTTGACCCTCTTCAAAGAAGACTCTTGTGCCACTATAGCAAAGGTAATTAAATTGTCAAACTCCTTACCAAGTTTTGTCAATATTAAACACAATTAGGATTTGATGGAAAAAGTTGGGAAAGAAGAGTTTCTTTGTTCTCTCTAAAGTTTCTATAAGGACAAAAGTCCAAGGATAGATGGCCTCCTTATGTAATTCTTTAAGACAAAATCGACAACTAGTTTAATCTTGTTTTCACATGAAATGGGGTCAATTCCAACCACTACCACTATAAACTCCAGGCATGCCCATGTTGCTCCACACATGACACACAAGGTAAGTTGAGGTTTGAACTGATGACCTCACATAACAAAGTTCCTTAATAGTGCACTCTATTGTCAACTGATCTACACCCTAAGGCCAAATGATTGTGTACACACTTCATCTTAATATTAGATAAGTGTGAGGTTTCGATCATTAAACCTATGGATTATGGGCCCACCATGCTTCCACTGCACCACTTTGATTCACTATGTAATATTAATAGTATTGGTTATTAATATTAATAATTAATAATTAATAATAATATTTTTTAATATTACTTTTAATAGTTGTAGTTTTAAATTGTTATTAATATTAACTATTAATATTAATACTATCATTAATATTAATACTATTAATTATTAATATTAATGATTAATATTATATATCTCAATATCATTTTTATAATTATATTTTTTTATTGGTTTTTAATCATTTATTTATTTTTGTTCTTTAGGTGTTGGTATTTTTTGTGATTCAATTCTATCATTTTTATGGTTTGTTTTTACCTTTTTAGTATTAATTTAACTTTGATGCTTTCTCCTCTAAAGACTTGTTGCCTTGATGATGGATCAGTTCTAGATTCGAAATATTGACATGAAGATTGGATACTCTAAATCTTCCAAATAACTTTAGAATATTACACATTTTTACCTTCTTCTTTTGTCGCAATTCCAATTTTAAAGTTGAACCTTCAAAAACTTCCTTTAATGGAATTCCAAGGATGGACAACCATATATGGTCACACAAAGTTTCAACCAATGTTTAGTATGTGGAATTCATAATCTAAGTTTATTATCATTTATATAACACAAGATTGATGAAATATGAAGGTTCACTTTAATAAATTAATGCACCCAACATAATGATATTTCTTATGTTTACATAGGGTTAAGTAATATGTTATGATAGAGTAACTCATCGTATGGGTTGACATGTTGTAGTGCGTTGGTCCATGGGTTTAAACATGTAGGAAATTGGCTCCAATATCATGTATAAAGTCCATTTCTTATATAACAATAAGATTTACATGATTTTCACAATGTAGCAAGGATGTCTAGATAATGTTTTAATTATTATTTATAAAAATGTTTTAATTACTATTTATAAATTAACTTAGAGGGATATTTTTAAGGATTATGTTATTGTTGGTTAAAAAAATTGTATCTTAATTGTTTACTAATTGTAAAAGCAATTTCTAAATGAAATAAAGTACAAAGTTGTATTGTGATCACAAAACTATATTCCTTCCAACATATGATTCACCACAACAATTTTATTTAAGTCCATTATATTAGTGTAGGTTATTGAAGAAATATCAATTACAAAATTCAAAACTCAATTAATAGTAAAAAAATTCAATTAATAATAATAAGTTTCATATCACAAGAAAGTATTCAATTTACAAGTAATTTATATTTCAACTTCAATAATTTTTTAAATAACAATTCACCAATATGAATTTTTGATTACTAGGTATGGGTAAACATCACAATTGAAATAAAAGGAATTCAAATGACTTAACTTACCTGTTAAGCAATTTCATTTTTTAAGGTTGAATTGAACTATAAATCTCTTGATAGAAAGATGCAACTAATGAGAAACTGGTAGAGAATAGACTCTCCTTCCAACCAATCCTTCAATCAAGAAGGTCAAGGGTCCCTAAGCCTACTTCCACCAAAAATATATTGACTTCTCTTTCCCTTCAGTAAATGTATTAGCTCAAAA
>SNQJ01S0003530.1:0-15890 GCA_010110895.2 Picea sitchensis | reverse complement strand
TAATATATGTATTGAAAAGTTTCATTTTCTCAACATCACACAATTACTTAGTCTTTAAGCAATATGTATCTCTATCACAAACAATGGACATTATAATGTACCACTCACATGTCAAAGGTTTTCTTTGTAGGAAACACATAGTGATTGGGCCATGACTCTGAGAGACAACATCTATGACTCGGTTGGCCACATTTTGGTATAGAACCATGGCTTGGAGATATAGAAGCATTCTTTCCATCCTAAACCTCAAAATGACTACCATATCTAACTCACAGGGAAATGATTCTGTATGAAGGGTGTATCTGGTAGTCAAGGGTCTCATACATGGGCATGAGCTCTACAAGAAAATATTGTGGTCTAATACCTCGGTTTCCATCCCTATTATGCCATGGCATGGACCACAAGAGTCATCCATGGTGTGCCAATCTTTCAAAAGGTGATCATGTCCCACTCATAAGATAAATGTTCTCTATGTAGGGTTTTCATGGTGCTCTAAAGAATCATGCATGTAGAATGAGTCCCTGAGGAAAATGGTATTTCCTTAAACCCTTACTTTTGACCCTATTCCATGGATTACACCATCAGAGTCATCCCTAGGATTACAAATCTCAAAATGGACATTATATCATGTTTACAAATCAAATATTAAAGGATTGTGTGATGGCATGGGGTTCCATGCATATCACATGAGCCCCAAATGAAAATGTTATGGCCTAAAGAATTGCACTCTGAACCTATACCATGTCTTGATCCATGAGAACCATACTTGGTGTGCCAAAATTGAAATTTGATCATATCCCACTCATGTGACAATGATTTATTTTATAGGGTCTTTGATGTTGTCAGGGCCCCACATATGGCTCATGAGCTCTACCAAAAAATATTATTGTCTAAGATGATGGATTTTAGTTTTAAATGATTTGGATTATAATGAGAATAAAATGAGATACAAACAAAACTAAAGTAGATAAAAAAACAATGGTAAAACACAACTTCTATTAATGAATAAAATAAAAAAATATTGTAGAACACAAATTGGCTAGAATGGTGGTCGCTTATCTCTGAAGAGAAAGAGATATATGTCAAATACACTTATTTGTAGAAAGATAATACAATGGGATACAATAATGTCCTTTTAACATAAATCAAGATCCCTAAAGTTACAAAACCCTAACCCTAGGACATGAAGCGCCAAAAGGTTTGTAGGGCCCGAGGTGGTTAGTTGTTGTGTCAACTTCCCAGGGGCGCAAATTTTTCATATTATATCCACTTGGGATTTTAAGTAGATCATTGAAAATATCTAATCTATAAGTACAATTGTTGACAAGTTTTGGGTATGCCATGGAAACCCTAGGCCCTCGAATGGCCAAAAAACATCCTTTAGGTCCCAAAAATCATAACAAAAACAACCAAGATGGAGAGTCATGATGAGTTATTGGAAGAGGTGGGTGGCCATCGATATCCACCAAGATTAGTCCTACCCCCTTAGGAAGTAATTTTACCCATCGCATCAAGTTTCCTCTGAAGATAGGAAAATTTTTGTTGAATCTGAATCTTGGTGATCTACTTGCCTTGTTGAAGTAGTTGTCTTGATTTGAAAACCTGATAGTGTTGTATGTTTAGCTGGTGAGCTCCCTTCATCCTGGTGTCCATGATTTGAAATAATATATCCTATGCAATGAATTTGAGATTTATTTTTTTAGGGGCCAATTTCTCATCCACCTCCAAGGTGTCCAACAGAGGTGGTAAATATGGTAAAAGTAACTCCACATTAAATATTGGGTCCAAGCTAAGGAAAGGAGGAATACTCAATTTGAACAATTGGCTTAGGTTGATGGACAGTTGGTATGGATTGTTGGTTGTCATTGATGTCAACCCTTGGAGAGTGATATTGTAGATTGATGTCAACCCTTGGAGGAGTTCGATAGCGAATTCTGGTAGCACAAAGTCATGGTAAGGGACCCGAATCTTTTTTAGTTATAAAGGCATGAAGATCATTCAATTTATAGGTAAGACTATTCTAGATGGATATTATATGTCATGCCATTTCTAGTGATATGTGGAATTTCACATAACTCCTCGCGGTTAGAGAATTATGGCCATATGAAGTTGGAGAACTCTTGTGAGTTATCTAGAAGCCTATAGAAGGTCAAAGAAGTCAAATTATTCTAGAATATCTTAGAATAAGTTGACCAGTCAAAGTAGTTAGTCATGGGTTAAGTGGTTGCAACAATAAAAAAATTAAAAATAAATCAGTTGGAACTAGAATTGGAGAGTTTACTATTTGTGGATAAAGTGGTTAAGTGGACAAAGTGGCTAAGTGGACAAAGTTGGTTAAGTGGACAAAGTGGCTAAGTGGAAAAATTTGGTTAAGTGGACAAAGTGGCTAAGTGGATACTTCTATAGGAAGCTACTTGGAGGTATCCATTGAGCATATTGAATATCTACAAGTGACTGAGGTAACCAAAGGAGATCATTTCAGAGGGAAGGTGAAGTAAAGAAAGTCCAAATTCAAGGGAGGATAAAGTCTTTTGATGATGCTCTCTAAGATATGTTATTTACAGGTCATCTCACCATTTTCACAATAACTTTTTTTCTAGATTATTTAGACAATGAAATTTGGAGGATGTTGAGAAAACAATATATCCAACTAAATGTGATAGAAATGTCATCTTGTGGGTCATTTTAGGTCATTTTATTTTGGGAGTTACACTCCGTGGAAAATAGGGTTTGTGGCTAGTCTTGAAACTAGTCTAAAATAGATGTTTCGGGTAAAAACGTCATAACTTCTTCATAACAGATCCAAATTTAGTAATACCAAATGTATTGGTTAGAGTATAGTATGTAGTATGCTTTCTACCATTTTCATATCCATACATAAAATATTTCATGCAGGGAATACTCTACAAGTTCTCTCTCTAAAATAAGACAAAATTCAGCAAGGTATGCCATTTTTTTATAATTCCTTTTCTGGGAGGTTCCAAGTAGTGAAACCTATAGGAATTGTAGAAAAGACACTAAAGAACATTTTGTACTATTTTCAGATCTTTATTCATTACAGGTACCTAATTATGATTATTGCAAGTTAGGGTTGCTGACTAATCCAAAATTAGTCATGTGAGACTAAAGTAAAGATTGATGAAAATGGTAGTATATTTTTGTTAAATTTAAGGAAGGTTTGTAGGTATGTGATCATATACACAAGGTCTATTACTGAGTTACAAATCAGATTTGGATGATGAAATTGATGAAAGATTTTGGTTGAGGTATGTTGTTGAAGTTATTGGTACAGATAGAGGTTGTATAATAGTGATGTTCTAACACATGGTTTGAGGTACATACTTGTGGTATAGTATTTGAGGTATATGTGATCAGATCAGATTGGTTGATGAATATACAATGACAGATTTGATAGAACAAGTTGTGACTGTAAAATATTCATTTTCTACATTTGGCATTTATATTTCAGGGTGGTTGGATGGGGCAAGGATAGGTGGTTGTAGCCACCTTCTGGTTGTATCAGGAGAACATAGGGGTTTATATCCTCCTTCTGGTTGTAGTCATAGAACTGGGGAGTTGGAGATTCCCTTAGGTTGTAGCCTGAGAAACTAGGGGGTCGAAGCTTCCTTCTAGTTATAGCTGGATAATTGAAAGTTGGTGCTTCCTTGAATGTAATTCTTGACATATAAGAAAATAATTATGTTTTTTTCTCCCGCATTAGGTTTCCACATAAATATTGGTGTATTATGCATTGTGTGTATGTGTTTGTTACTGTTTATTATACAATGATGAATGTTAATCTTTATGATAAAGTAAGATATTGATGATGAACAAATGAACATAGTTAAATAAGTAAAAGAATATACTTTGTGGTTTAAAGGATTAATAATTGGTATAATTGCTCATTACTGATTCACCCCCTCCCCCCCCTTCCCAGTAATCCAACAATTGGTATCAGAGCATGTTCCTTTAGGAAATAGTTTAACCACTGGAAGGAGATCATGGATTATTCTAAGAATGGAGTACCATTGTTTAATGGTCAGAATGGTTTAAAGTATGATATATGGAGCAAAATGATGAAAGCGTTTTAAAGGCACAAGGGTATGATATTTGGAAATCAGTTGTTACGGGATATGATAGTTCAAAAAGGGAAAAGACTACATCAAAGAAGGAACTGAAACGAAATAAAAAAATTGCAACGGATTTCATTTTGGAAGGACTATATGATTCAGTAAAGGAAAAATTGGTTAAATGTTCATCAACTAAAGAACTTTGGGATAAGTTACATAATATATATTCTTCACCCATCACAGAGTCAGAGAATGTCAAAGAAGATGTAGGTACATATCAAGAAGAAATATGTTCATCATGTCAAACAGATTCAGAAGATGAAGAGTACATAATCAACAAAAGTATGTTGTTTTGTTTTAATTGTGAAAAGCGTGGACATCTTGAAATGGAATTCCATGAAGGAAATGAGACAGAAAAACTAATTGAAATAGAAGGCAATTATGAAGAATAATTGATTAGTGCTTTAGATGAACTAAGAAAAGAAAGAGAAGAAAACAAGTCACTCAAGAAAGAATTGATAAAACAAAAGGAAAGTGTTCACCTTTTTTAAGAAGCCCAATAGGTCATTGAGAACTTAAGAACTCAGCTAGAAGAAGCCAGAAATATCGAAGAAAATATTGAAGATCAAAAGAAGTATTTGGAATCCAACATAGCAACACAGAAGGAAGAAGCATAAATGAGAGAGAAGATATTGACAGATCATCTTAAGGAAATAACTAACGATCGAAACCAACTTGAGGAAGAGTTTGGTCAAGAAGAGAAAGTATGTGAAGAAGAAATAATCACATTAAAAATCCATCTTGAAGAAGTAAAGAGAACATAAGAAGTCATGAAGTCTCAGATAATGAAGAAAGAAGAATAGGTTGAGAATATTGAAGAAGAAGTTGTCACATTGAAAAGTAAAATCGTCAAGCTCAACAAGAATGTTCAAGAGATAGAAACATCCACATCACTTGTAGAGAATGAAGAGAAACACTCTAGGTTACTAGAAAAGAAGAATGAAGAAAAGAGAAAGAGTTATGAAAAAGTACTCAGCGGAAGGAATCATGTTCAACCAAAATCTAAGAAAACTAATAAATATACATCTTCAAGAATACCATCCATGTTCAAGACACAAAGAAGCTTCAATCATGATCATGATCAGTCAAGGCAAGAATTCATAACGACTACACCACAAAGAAGATCATTCACTCCCAGGAATGTAAGTTTCTTTTATGGTCATTGTTTTTATTGTACTAACTTTGGACATAAGGTTGCAGATTGCAAGGATTATAAAAGAACAGTTCAAGAAATAAATTCTTATGTGGCCCCACGTAACATTGAATGTTACAAATGTCATAACTATGGACACATAGCTTGTGATTGTAGAAGCGTGATCGATAATTCCATGAAAGAGAACACTGATATCATATATAAAAAGGTATGGATAAGAAAACATGAAGAACAGGTGAAATTAGACCAGGTACCAGATATGGCAAGATTGGAAATAAAACAAGATGAAGACAAATCTATAAAGAAAAAGGAAGATGTAAGATATAGAAAGGTTTGGAAAAGAAATGAAAGAAAAGAAGGATAGGTAAATAAGGAAAAAGTTCAAGAGATTGTACTTTCAGGTATTGTAGTGAAAGATGAATCCACAGACAAAAAGAAAGAAGTTTGAGATCAGAGAGATGATAAATCTACCGATGAAGATGATGATGACTCTGCATCATAGCAGAAATTGTTCTAATCCATCTGTCTTAGAGACTCCCAGGTAATATGAATATTAGACAGGGGGAGTCTATGTGGCAGCTGAGACATATGAGAGAGCCATCCTTCGAGAAGCTTGCAGAGTTTAAGTAGACATATTCATAGTAGTCAGCTAGAAAAAGTACAGTATGATAGATTGATCAGTTGCAGTAGTTAAGACTTCATGATAATACAGTGACATATGGGTCAACATTATGGAAAGTTTTGTAGTAGAGTCTTGGACAGTATGGATATAGATGTATTTGTAATAACACTTAGTAGGTTTGGACAGATATATGATAGTGGATGAGAGCATGGATTCATAGATTGGTTCAGAGAGTGAGTCAGAGACAAAGAAACATTATCATAATGGATGATAATTACATAGGAATATTTGGATGCTTATTATTGAATGATTTTCATATATGTCAGTTGATTACATAAGGAAGCACCAATGGACAATAACTCCAAAAGGAAGAAGGTACACGAAAACTTATATTTTTTCTACACAACACCTTGCAGAGAAGTTAAGAGAGAGAAAAAAAACCAAAAAGATAAGTAGAAATATCATTCAGATAAATTTTTAGATACATAGGTAAGAATATATGTATGAGTCCAGGGGAACAGATTCATCAGATGTAGGATAGAGAGTTATATGCTTGGAGATAAATCACATAGGCATGTTTCAATGGGGATCGATTGTCACAAGGGAAGAAAGAGCAATACGACTTCAGTGTTGCATCAGAGTGATACCCTTTGTCAAAGGGGGATATATTATTTATATGAAGGGAAAGAGAGTAATCAGAGGCTTTGAAACATAGAGAAATATCAAATGAATTTAGATAGGGGCAGAATCCCTAAGGAGATTTCAGTCGGGGGGAGAAGCCCCAAAGGGAGATATCCTTTGCCATTGATGTCAAAGGAGGAGAGATAGAAACGTTGATGAGTAGTATAAGCATGAATGTTATCATGACTAAGTGTTTCCATCAATGCCAAAGGGGGATATTGTTAGATAGTTGGCTTAGGTTGATGGATAGTTGGTATGGACTGTTGGTTGTCATTGATGTCAACCCTTGGAGAGTGATATTGTAGATTGATGTCAACCCTTGGAGAATTATGCTAGCGAATTCTGGTAGCACAAAGGCATGGGTAAGGGACCCGAGTCTTTTTGAGGTATAAATGCATCAATATCAATGAATTTATAGGTAAGACTATTCTAGATGGATAGTATATGTCATGACATTTCCGGTGATATGTGGAACGTCACATAACTCCTCACGGACAATTATGGCCATATCAAGTTGGAGAACCCTCATGAGTTATCTAGAACCCTATAGAAGTTCAAAGAAGTCAAATTATTCTAGAATTTCCTAGAAGAAGTTGACCAGTCAAAGTGATTAGTCATGGGTTAAGTGGTTGCAACAAGAAAACAATTAAAAATAAATTAGTTGCAACTAGAATTGGAGAGTTTACTATTTGTGGATAAAGTGGTTAAGTGGACAAAGTGGCTAAGTGGAAAAATTTGGTTAAGTGGACAATGTGATTAAGTTGACAAAGTGGCTAAGTGGACAAGGTTGGTTAAGTGGACAAAGTGGCTAAGTGGACAAAGTGGTTAAGTGGATACTTCTAGAGGAAGCTACTTGGAGAGTATAAATAAGAGAGAAAAGGTCTCCCATTAGTATCCATTGAGAATATTGAATATCTACAAGTGACCGAGGTAAACAAATGATATCTAAGGACAATTTTAGAGGGAAGGTGAAGTAAAGAAGGTTGAAATTCAAGGGAGGATAAATTCTTTTGATGATGATTTCTAAGGTATGTTATTTACAGGCCATTGCACCATTTTCACAATAAAGAAATTTCTCGAATTATTCAGATAGAGAAATACGGATTTTTTTGATAAAACATATCCAAGTAACTGTGATAAAAATTTCAGCTTGTGGGTCGTTGTATTTTGGGTGTTACACTCTGTGGAAAATAGGGTTTTTGGCTAGTCCAGAAACTAGTGTAAAATAGGTGTTTGAGGTAAAACCGTCATAACTTATTCATAATAGATCCAAATTCAGTAAGACAAAATGTATTGGTTAGAGTATAGTCTGTAGTATGTTTTTTACCATTTTCATATCCACACAACAACTATTCTGTACGGGGTATTCTCTACAAGTTCTCTCTCTAGAATTAGCTGGAATTCAACAAGGTATGCCATTTTTTCTATAAATCCTTTTCTGGGAGGTTCCAAGCAGTGAAACCTGGAGGAATTGTAGACAAGACATTGAAGAACATTGTGTACTATTTTTAGATCTTTGTTCATTACAGGTACATAGATATTCTTATTGCAATTTAGGGTTGTTGACTAATCCAAAATTAGTCATGTGATACTAAAGTAAACTTTGATGAAAATGCTAGTCTCTTGTTGTTAAAGTTAAGGAAGGTTTGCAGGTATATGATTGTATATGATAGGTCTATTAAAGAGTTACAAATCAGATTTGGATGATGAAATTGATGAGGGATTTTGGTTGAGGTATGTTGTTGAAGTTATTAGTACAGATAGAGGTTGTATAACAGTGAGGTTCTAGAACATGGTTTGAGGTACATACTTGTGGTATAGTGTTTGAGGTATATGTGATTAGATCAGATTGGTTGATGAATATACAGTGACATATTTGATAGAACATATTGTGACTATGACATATTCAGTTTCTACATTTGGCACTTATATTTCAGGGAGGTTGGACAGGGAAAGGATAGGTGGTTGTACCCACCTTCCAGTTGTAGCCAAAGAACATAGTGGGTTGTATCCTCCTTCTGGTTGTAGCCAGAGAATTGGGGATTTGGAGCTTCCCTCGGGTTGTAGACTGAGAAACTAGGGGGTTAGAGCCTCCTTCTAGTTGTAGCTGGAGAATTGGAAGTTGGTGCTTACTTGAATGTAATTCTTGATAGATAAGAAAAAAAAATGTGGTTTTCTCCCGCATTGGGTTTCACATAAATATTGGTGTACTGTGCATTGTGTGGATGTGTTTGGTATTTTTTATTATCCATTGATAAATGTTAATGCTTATGATACAGTAAGATATTGATGATGAATAGATGAACATGGTTGAATAAGTAAAAGAATATAATTTTTGGTTTAAATGATTAATAATTGGTATAATTGCTCATTACTGATTCGCCCCCCCTCTCAGTAATCCAACAGAGTCCATTCATGGACATTGGACAATCCTTAACTAGTTCAATGATCCTTCTCTTAGCCCATGTTGATAGCTGAACCAACCATGATTTTTCATGTTTTCTTCTTTGTAAATGAAATATTTCAAAAATATTAGGATTTATGTAACTATGACTAGCTCCATAATCAATTAAAATGGCTATGGGTTGATTATGAATATTACCTTCTACTTTAATCATGGGATATTGGTACTCTAATTGCTTGTTGTCCAAGGATGTATAAATCCTTGGCATGCTTCTGCCTATGTCCTCCACTATGTCAAACTCCTGAATATTTTGAACAATCCTAATATTTTCTCCTTTATGAGGGAGATCTATATACAAGTGGTCTCCCTCACATCCTCAACATTTTATGTGATGTTGTCTTGGCCTTTTCCCAAATAAATATGTCATCTTGGGATCATTTTGTGTTAACTTCGCTAGATGATATGTTTGAGATATATTTCTATAAAAAGGTGGCCTAAACCATTTCTTTATTTTCTCCATCATGTCTCTCTTTTTGTCATCCCAAACCTTTTGGAAATCTAGTCTTCCTCTATTCTACTCATAAAGGTACTTTTATTTCCTTATGGTTTCTTCCAATGTCTTGGGCTCATCAGAGTGTATCTTATCACTGTAGAAAGAAGGTATCCCACTTAGAAACCTTTGTATTTTAACATTCTTGTCTCTTATAAATCCAACATACCTAAAAAATTCGAAGAACCTCCTCTCATACTCATCCATTATCATGCTTCCAAGCTTGAGTTCAAATAACTCTTTCATCTTCTTTTCATAATACTTCTCTGACAAGTATTGTTGTTGGAAATATCTATTGAATTTCCTCCAAGAAATTATCTTTTGATCGATGCTTAACCTTCTTGAGTTGATGCCACAACATAAATGTTTTTCCTTGAAGATGGTAGGTTTCAACTATGGCTTCAAAATTTGATGAATAATTGTGCAATTGGAAATATTTTCTTATTCCCAACAACCATGCTTTTGCATATTTCATCCTTCTTGTGATCACCATAAAATGTGGAAGTCTTAATATTTTTAAGCTCTCCTTCAAGTCATCTACCTTAGAACTCCTCCTCTGTCTTTGGATAGGGGACACACTTGGGATTCTCTCTGACCTTGAATGTGCATGCACTCTTTTGGTCAAGTGTTCCAGTGAGTGATGATGATGGTTATGTCTACTAATAATGTTTTACTATCTAGATCCCTCATGGTCATCCTTCCTACCATGTGATATTGATTCTTCTACATATCTTGCACTAGCTACTTACTTTGTGACATAAATTCTATTGAATTTTATTCAGACTCTGTAACATGTCTTCACGATCTCTCATTATCTTTTCATTGTCTTATCGATAACTTTTCACTTCTTTATATAAGATTATCATAGTCTTATCCAGATCTACAATCTCTACTCTAACCAAACATCCATTGGACTCAGTATCTACATTTCTCATGCTGACATGTAGAAATTTGACCTCCTCTTCATGGCTATAAGATCCTTGGGAATCCTCAATATCTACAGTTCTCATATAGGAATAAGAACCAAATATGCTTTAATGTACCTCTAATTCTACCAGAAATGTGCATGCAACAATTGTTGTTAGAGTTATTTCATAAATTATATTACAGGTCATCCTTTCAACTGAATTTAAGAGTATGGATGCATTGAATTATGATTCTGATTATATATATACATTCTCCTCTAAATAAACTTTTCAGTGACTATTTGTTTTCCCAAATTGGAGCTCTGATTTGATAGTTATGGTCTGCAAATGTTTAGATTGTTTCTTCATTTTTATCCCTCCATTCCATAAGTGTCTTTTTTCATCCTATACCATTTCAAGCACTAAGATTCCAATTTTGATTCCACAAATGCCTTCTATGGTCCATGATATTTCTATGGACTACTCATGTGCCTTGAATGGACTTATGAGCAAGGATTTATTCCCTTTGGAAGTAAATTGGTACCTAAATTATACCTTGTACTATTTTGGTTGTAACTTCGTCATACCAGATATGTTTTGCACTGAACATATCTTGTTGGAAATATCTTACTGAGTTATTTCATTCTAACAACAAAGACACTATGTATCGACGGTACAAATTATTGTCTCGATTTCAACTACCTCAAAATGTTGTTTAGGCCCTCAAAATGCCTCTGCGAGTTGATGACCTTCAAAATATAAAAAAAATCGTAGAAAATGATTGATTTACTATTGTAATAGTTTGTAAACATGATTTGTTGATCTCAAAATTGGGAGTAATCCTAGTTGTCGATTCGCTAAACTTTCCCAAGACCAAGGATGAATCTCAACCATAGATCGCCAACTTGAAATAAATCTAGACCATCCATTCTCCACCATCCGGAACTCCATCAATGATCAATGATATTTTTTGGAAAATGAACCACCTCATTAATTTCGTCGACCTAATAATTAATGATCGACAATTTTCCTTTGAAAATCGACATGTCAGACTTTGCCGAAATTGTCGACCCGACCATCAATAATTGGAGAATTCTCTAAGTGACGTGGCATGACATGTATGTGTTTATGTGGCAGGATACGTGGATGTTGACATGGCAACTTGGCTCGCATGGCATGACACTTGAATGTTGACGTGGCATGACATGTGGATGATGATATGGCATGACACGAGGATGTTGAAATGGTATGGAACATCATCCTCTTATTTTTCCTTCATCGGTGATTGAAAATTTCTTTGGGATGGATGAAACACTTGACCAATTTTTCCAACCTGACCATTGACGATTCCCAAATTATCTTGGTCAAATGAAACACTTCGTTGATTTTGTTGACTCGACCATTAATGATTGACAATTTCTCTTGGTTGAGTAAAACACTTCGATGATTTCATTGACTCAACCATTAGCAATCGACAATTTCTCTTGGTTGAGTGAAACACTTCGATGATTTCGTTGACTCGACCATCGATGATCAACGATTTCTCTTGGTTGAATGAAACACTTCGCACATTTCTCCAACCTAACCATCGAAAAATGATGATATCTCTGTATATTTTATCCTTATACAATTATTTATTGCAAACATGTTTTCAATAAAAAAAAATAAACGATACAATGATAAATACACACATTACAAAGATATTTTTTCCCTGGAAACTCAAACCGGGAAAACCAGCATATTCTATATTCATTCACCATACATTTTTTACAATACAATATACATATAGGATCTCGTGGTATCCAAAACCCTAATCCAATAACCCGGATTATTCAACAACTCTAATTCCTTCACCGAAAATAGAAAACCAACGGCGAAAAGCCATGTGTTGAAAAACCACCCAAAAATGGATGCGCAAAAAAAACATTTCTAGGGCACTGCCCCTGAACCCCCATGCAAGGGGGCTTCCGCCCCCCTATGACCCCCTCAGGAAAGGGGGTGCTCCACCCCCCTGCACACCCAACACAACATAGACACTAGTTCTAAACATGCAAAGAATATAACACATACCCAACACTCTCTTGGTCGAATGAAACACTTTGCATATTTCACCAACCTGACCATCAACAATCGACGATCTCTCTTGGTCGAGTGAAATACTTTGCCTATTTCACCAACTTGACCATTATTGATCGACGATATCTCTTGATCAAATGAAACACTTCATAGATTTTGTCGACCCAACCATCGATGATCGATGATTAATCTTGGTGAACCGATTGAACTTAGAAATGTGTCGACCAATTCTTCGATGGATTTGGATCACCGATATTGAGATCTAAATACATCTCATCCATTGATATGTTAAACTTTTTCAAACTTCTCCAATCCTACAAATGAATCTCAACCATGGATCTTTAATGTCTAAATGATCTGGGCCGTTGATTTTCCAAATTCTACAGTCACTATTAAAATAGAAAATTTGACCTCCCGAGCCAAATTTAACTTTGCAACTTATAAATTGAAGCCCTTGACCATCTCTTCGACAGTTTTGAGGGCAATTTCAACCTAAATTTTCTCACAAATATGGGGATTTCACTCTGGTCTAAACAATTTCCCTAAATACGTCATAGATCCAAAATCTGTAATGAGGAATTCACAAAATTCGCACTGGCCCTTGGCCCATATGGGTCCATTGTTGAACCAAAAGATCTAATACCACTTTGTAATGTCCCCCACTTCTAAACCCAACAATTAATTTTTTTTCTGATACCAATTAAATAAAATGTGTGCATGCTAAAAACGCCCATGCAACTAACAACATTTTAAAACATGAATGCAACGAAATTCACTTTCACACAACAATATATAAATTCTTCTAACTCAGAGTTTATGCACAACAATTAAATCCATTCATCTAATGCAAGATATTCATGATTTACATGCATTTAACAACATTATGAATGCATCCAAATAAACATATTCGCAATAGCATATAATTCACCCAGAACATGGTATATGTACAACAATTAAAACCCATAGTTAAACGAAATACAACATGGGTAAATACTTATCTTTTAAAACAAATTTGCAACCAGCTGCAGAGGATGGATGTTCCACCCAACCATAGACTTGTTGTTCCAAATCTCAACAACAAGTCACCCTAGATCTTGGGCTAGGAATCCATAAAAGAGTGTGTCTCTCCATTATCCACTCACAGATCAAAATTCCCATAACCAACTAATGTTTCCTACAACTATCCCAACTCCTCCAGCTCTCCTCCTCTCAACCTACCCAACCCAAGGAATGTACCCCATTATCTACAAGTAGTCTCTTGGGCTATACCATTATTTTATTAGGGCTTCCAGCATAGGTTGCCCAAGAATCTCTATGTTGGGGACTCCATGGATGTCAACTACTAGGAAAAACTAACATCAACAAGCTTGCTACTCCAGTGAAAACTCTCACACAAGAAATTCACTCTAGTGGCTTAACAACCTGCTTCTTCATGAATTTATAATGCCAACAAACTGCTACACATGCCCACTATGGATTCCTTCAAGCTCCAATACTCTACTCCTCTTTGCTGCTCCAAAAACTGCATGTAAAAACTACTCACCTTCCCCATACAAATTTCCTTTTCCCCCATGCTAATTTACTCTCACACTCCCCAATGTTGATTTTACTCAACCCCCATGCTCTCATAATTATGGGATGTGACTTCTCACATTAACCTTCTTACATGTGTTTAATGATTGGCTTTGAGAACACTTAATCAAGAATTTGAGAAGGTTCATACACCAACTATAATTTTAGGAAGTGGGTTTGAATTAATATACGTGGATAATTCCCCCTTGAACCCCCTCTTAGACATTCTCTTAGACCCTCCTCTCTCTTATGAAAACTTCGTCAGTATCCATCTTCATCTTCAGTCAACATTACATTTATTTTATTATTTTTGATATACAATATTTACATAATACATAATAAATCCTTCGACCATATAACATTATTTTTACATTACATATCACTAATCTGAAAATTAAAAAACAAGAATATTACATTAAATTAATAAATATTCTTCAACATTATCTCTCTTGTCACCTATAATTCTTCAATAAATAATATATATATATATATATATATATATATATATAAACCATTACTTTTACCCTTTTCTTTCTTTAAATCTTACCCTATATTAAGAACCCTTTGTCACACATTCCATTGATAAATGATTTCATCATTAAACCCCAAAACTAATTTAAGAAATTGATGGGACCCCTCCTCTCAATAATCTACCAACTCATCCTCATCCATGGTCGAGCTCCCTACTCATCAAGTTATTTATTTATTTATTGCATGTTGTTATCCGAAAGTAGTAATCTTATATGAAAGAGGCGTCCATTACATTTTTAAAGTAATACTCTTATATGAAAGAGGCGTTCATTACATTTTTCACATTATCTTAGTGTCTACTTATACATATCGTTATATTATTCAAAATATTTCATCATCAATTTATGACAATATCTTCTTATTATATTCAAAGCAGCTTTACAACTTAAATAATTTATACACACCTAATCTAATACTTGTATTTTTCATGATCGTTATATTATTCAAAATATTTCATTATCACAATATCTTCTTATAAGTATATTATATTCAAAGTAGCTTTATAACTTAAATAATTTACACACACCTAATCTAATATTTTTATTTTTTTCATCAAAATGATACTTTTATTTTCATTAAAAAAATGATTTAGAAACAAGTCTAGCGAACTATGCAGATTGCCATGGAAAGAGAATGATTATTGAGTAGGATGTTGTGATTTTGTTCTTATTTTGTGCTCTTTATTCACATAAATGTTTCTTAACTCCATCTTTTTGTGGTAATTTGTTTTGTTATTCTTGAGTCTCCCATATATAAAATTTTAAGATGATTCTTTTAGATATTTAGCAAAAAGTATTTCAAATTTTTTTTATGAGTATGATCAATTATTTTAGTATGAGAATTTAATATTAAGGTAAGTTGGTGCAAGAAAATATGTTTATACAGATTAGAAGTTCCTTGTTGATGGAAGCACTAAATAGAGAAGACATAAATGTGAAGGGATATATTGCAATGGTGAGTATGTATTTACTATTTATATTATGTAGTAGTATTGAGTTTTTGATTTGTAATTATACATCACATATTATTAAGATAATATACGTGCAAAATCAAATAGGGAGAAAGTTTAGTGTACTAATTAATAGCACAAGAGAGAATAATTGGTTAGATGGTCAACTTCATGATTGGGATTAAGCTTCTAGAATCCCCTCATATGCCCATTTTTTTTCTCTTAATGGCGTGGTCAAAGATGAAACAAAAACATGGTCATTGAAAACCCTATACACAAACCAAACCATGGAAAAGTAGTGATATTTGCCCAATGTG
>SNQJ01S0003529.1:129870-144589 GCA_010110895.2 Picea sitchensis | reverse complement strand
CAAATAATGAAACTGGCGCCCTGTATTTATAGTGGACTGGCCAGTCTAACTGGGGCCGACTTCTCCTTCTGGGCATCAATAAATTCAATATAAATATATTTGTTCAACCGACAACTTGTCTAGGGTTTCCTTCAATTCTTTGCTTCCTTCTAGAGGATTCTAGTCTCGTCATAGGTCATAATAGAGGTTCATACCTCTCGAAGCTACCATAATATTAACACTGGCCTGGTGTTAAACAGGTACATCAAGGATCCAATTATCTGTTTGTACATCGTGGGATCCACCAAATATGAAGATTTGTCGCTCAAGAGCTTCAGATTTATCGTCATGGGTGTGGTCATGGACTTGCAGTTCATCATCTTGAATCTCTGTAGAATCTCAACAGTATATTTTCCTTGGCTAAGGAAAATCTCATCTAATCTTTGCCACACTTCCAATCCCAAGAAGTAATGCATCAGACCTAGATCCTTCATCTCAAACTCTGAAGCAAGCTCCCTCTTGCACCCAACTATGAGATACTCATCTCATGTCAAAAACAGGTCATCCACATGTAGGATCAATGGGAAACCATCAAATAACTGTCTAATCTGGCATATCATGCCCTGGGTGCCTGTTTAGGCCCGTACAAAGCCTTCTTCAATCTGTAGACATGAGATTCCTCATGTATCTTGTGGTTTCTCTATCTACACTTGTTCTGGCTACCGAAGAAAGTGTCTGGCTACCGAAGAAAGTGTCTCGCCATAATCTTCTCCCTCTTGTTGGGAGAATCCTCGGGCCACAAATCAAGCTTTGTACATCTCTATGCTGCCATCTGCAGCATGCTTGATCTTCTAGATCAACTTGGAAGTCACTACTGACTTCCCTTTTGATCTTAGAACCACCTCCCACACATCATTCTTCATGATGGACTAACACTCCTCAATCATGGCATCCTTCCATTCCTACTTCTCAGCAGCTTCTTCAATGGTGGAAGGCTCTGAATCAATGATGTTGCTCATCAGCGCCACAGCTGGAAAACATGTGTGGTTTCTGAAACTGAGGCAAAATCTATATCCCAGTGCTTTTGACTGGCTTCCTCTTGTCACTGTAGCAAGGTATATTGAGACAAGGGAATCCTCCTAGGAGATCTCACATCTCCTAGAAGCCTCTAAAGCTTCGATCTAGCCTCCTCAACTCATGACACCTATCTGTCAATCCTAGAAGACGTCTCTCTCTCCTATCTGAATCTGAGAAGGAATACTTTTCGAATGAAAGTCTCTAAGCCACCGACTCTCTTTGAGATCAGGCTCATTCTAAATCTGCATGCTCCCTCTGAAGCTTGACTCCCTCTGAGTCTATACGATCTTCAGAGCCACCTGCTTCCGCTGCATCTGTTGACTTCTTCTGAAGTTTGATCTCCTATGGACTGTGTTGGGAAGTTGCTCCTCCCTACTGGATCCTAGGGTTGACTCCCTCTAAAATCTAGCTCCTTCTGAGCTAGTACTTGGTGGGGCTGCCTGCCTCACCACTGGTGGAGTCATCTGCTTCTCTTCATAGTATGGCTTGTTAATGCCATATATCTTGTATGAGAGCATGCTTGTTTACTGCATCGTTTCTAGGTAGGCCCTTTTGGCACTACTAACTCTTCCTGATGATCTGAAGAGTGGTCAAATTAACTGTACAGTCATCTTTGGAGCCTTCTGGTCCTCACAGTCAATCTCCATAAGAGATAATATTCTTCGTCTTCTACTTCACATGGGTGTGTACGTTCATGTACACAGTTCTATGTCTTGGCTAGAGATTGTCTAAATAGTTGACTCCTACAACTGTCATCATAGCTCCTTCTCAGAGCTATCACCTGTGACCTGGCCGGAACAAGAGACAATAACAACATCTCCATGGCAACCTCCATGGAATGGTTAGTAATCAAGAACATATCCCAGAGGAGATCATCTTGCAGACAAGGATATCATTAACAATGAGCATTTTCTTAATGGTAATCATACCGACAGTATTCAGGTGTACTTAAACATTTGATAGCAATAGCAAATAATAAAGCTATAAAGATTGCTATCCTAGGTACAATACTTTCTTAAGAAACAACGATATAAAATATCAAACCTGATATGCAAACCTGGAGTCTGGTGTTGTTGTCTAGCTTGAGTTTCCTTATATCGTTCATATGAAAACATCATTGTCTAAAAGACAAATTCTTCATCCTTTGATGCCTTTAAGTGCTCTTCGGCTTCTACTGCATGTGCATGGTGTTTCTTCTTCTCCTTTTCTTTCTCATGTTTGTGAGGACATTGTGCGACATAATGTCCCATCTTCCTACAATTGAAGTAGTGAACCTTTGACACATCCCTCTTATGACGTGGATTCTTAGACCTCCTTGGACTACCTTCTTCTCTTTCCTTTCTCTTCTTCACTTGTGCTGCAAGTGCTTGGTTTTCATTCTCATTAGTCTTTTGTGTCTTGGATATCAGCCTAGATTCCTCTTGAGTGCAATCTGACCATAACTTGTCAAACTTGGGCAATCTCCTTCCTGCGCAAATTCCTTGGACAAATGGGTCCCATGAGGGAGGGAATCCATTGAGTGTGGTGGTCACAAGTTTAGCGTCATCTATTGGATCTCCAATAGCTGCTAACTAATCCTTGATCTGCGAGATCTTCATAAAATAGTTGACCATTGTTTCTGACTTGTTCATTGTCACGTTTTTGAGTTGATGCCTCAAAGTAATCTTTCCACTGGTATTCTTACTTTCATAAAGTCTGGTTAGGGCATCAAACATCTCCTTCGATGTCTTTAGTTCTGATACATTGGGTATCAGGTGATCCTTGATTGAGTCTGTCAAGATCCTCTTGGCCTTGACCTCATTCTTCTTGAACGTTGCCTTCGCTTCTTCTTCTTTGGGTTCTAGAAGCATCTTCTTCACGTGATCCAATAATTCATTCTTTTCTAGAATGAGTTGTATTCTATGCTTCCAGAATCTGAAGTTATCTGCTCCATCCAATCTATCCTCAACTCACACTGGTTGACATTTTCGTCGGTAGAAACCCTAGCACTGAAAAACCTCAATTTTTCAATCTTCACTAAACTGCACGCTGAGGGTTTCAAGGGTGCGCTAGGTTAGGGAGCACTGCTCTGTGAAGGAATTATTCCCAATGTCCTTGGGATAGTGCTTAACGAGCTTGACAAAGTATTGCAGATGCAAGGTGTTGTTGTAGCGATCTTCCTTCCAGTGGTAAAATTGTTCTGAAGGTAACCGACTCTGATACCATGTTAGATTTTCCATATTTACAGAGAATTAGTGTTACTAGTGTTCTTTTACTTTGTTGCCATTAACATATATATCATGTATTGAGCAGTAGAAACATAAACAAGAGACAGAAAAGAACACAAGAGATTTATCTTGGGAAAACCCCAAATGGGGGAAAAATCCAACAAACTTTCTTAGATAGATTCCGTTCACAAAGCAAGTTCAACCAGATAAACGCTAGCACAAGTGCTAGCTTAACCAGAAATACCACCCTAGCTGCAATAGAAGCACCATACAAAGGTAGCACACTTCCTCAAGGAGTAGTGCACAAGAGGGAGATACCAAAAGACTGAACAAGAATAAACTGTGCAGCTGCAGCTACTGCGTCACCTCCTCCAAACTTGCGCCTTGCTTTTGTGTAGCTAGGAGAGTGTGAGTGAGTGAAAAAATGAGCTAAGGTTTCTCCTTATTTATAGTCTTCCTATCCTTCTAGTTCGTCTGACTTCTCTTCTGGGAAGGTGTCTTTTCATTATACTTTATTCTTCTGGGCTGACTTCTCTTTTAGGGTATTTCAACATCTGTCCAATGGATCTCTTGCTTTGAGAATCTTCTTTGCATCTAAGAAAGGTCATCTAGGAGGGAAAGATCCTCCTGCAACTACCAAAACATCAACAATATTGCCACCAAAGCTGCCCAAAAGAAGAATTTTGTAAGCGAGTCCTTGATTTTCACCAAGTGTAGGTGTGAAAGCAAGAGGTTGCAGAAAGGGAAAAGGCAAAGAAGAACTTGTTAAGATCTACTTCTGAAGTAATGTGAACCTCAGATCCTAAACCCTCTTCCACCTAACTAAATGAAGTATAAACTCTCCAGATAGAGAGCGGTGGATACATCAGGTGGTAAGCCCAGAGACAAGGAAATGAAGATAAGATTGAGCAAAAAGAAGTAATTGTGATAGCAACAAGTGCATTATCTAATCAAGCTAAGGATCTCGAAACTACAACAAGTCAGATACCTAGCCATTAGTAGCAGGGGTGTGAGCACATCAGTGTGGAGACTAGGAAAGATGGTACACCAACAGTCAAAGAGGTGCACCAACTAGTAGCACAACATCTTTTTGGTTGGAAGATCTACTCAAGAACTTGCCAACCAGTATTCATGGCAAGGATCCTTTAGTTGTCCTCCAGACTTTTGTATTTGACAGAAAAAGAAAAGTCATCATGAAGCAGACCCATAAATAGAAGAGAACCAGCGATGAACGGGTCGTAACCGAGACTACAAAGTCAGTAGTGGTGGACACCAGGTAGGTCACTCCTCCAGCGATGGCTACCCCTAGGATCACAATGGTATAAACTTCTAGGAAAGTTATCTTCAAGCTTATGGAAGAAATGAAACAACATAAAGAAGGTATAGCTGGTCTCAAGATCAAGTGACTTATTATAAGGCTTCAAAGCTAAGTTGCAGGAAACGCCCCCCCTGGTTTCCTACCCCGAAACAGTACGAAACTCCAAAATCGGTACGATACGGCAAGGAAATGCCGCCATCCGTATACGGCGTTTCCTGATTTGGAAATGCCGTATGGTATGACCGGCGGCGTTTCCTGGCCGTATCGGCCCGTACGACCTGCGTTTTGGGCGACTTTGAGGCGAAATAAGAAAAAAAAACAGCCCCCCCAAACAATCAAATATTTTTTTTTTTTTGCATTTTCTATGTTTTTCTTGCATCATTATTGCAGTGTTTTTGCATCATTATGTTTTTATTGCAATATAATGTCTTATTTAAAAAAAAACTATATATACATATTTATTTATTTTTATTTTTTATATATGGCGTTTCCCCGGACGTTTCCATTTTTGGGGGGCCTGTTTCGTACCATCCCGGTTTCGGAAACTTGGAAACGTTTCCCCGTTTCGTGCAACTTAGCTTCAAAGCATAATTTGTCTGAGTTCTTTATGTTCGCACATGTGAGAAGAATAGATTGTGCCACTGATCCATGATTTCTATCAGGATATTCACAACTACAAGGGACTATCCGTTAGCACTAGTGGTAAATTAACAATTTGGAGTGGCGAGTTGCAGAGGCATCAATTAGATGGGATTTTCAGTTGGCATGAGCAGCATAAGCCTATCCCTGCCAACATGCATCCACTAAGCCGAGATAAAACAAGTCTGATTTCTTCCAACATCATACATGTTAAGTACAAGCTCAAGGACGTTGTAGAAGATTTGGGCGGGAGATGGCAAAACTGCATCGAATGCCTATTTTTTAGAACAAGGACGGGCCCCTTAGGTGGAGTGACCTCATGGAGTTGCTGTGTCAATACACCAATGAAAAGAAGCAACAAGCATCTCAAGTGAAGGATATTACCCATTTCGAATTTGCTAAGTTCATGGAGGAACAAAACACTGCCAAGGTCTTCTTGGTGGACTATGCTCGTAGGTAGGGTCCAATATATGATCAAATTAGAGATAAATTTGACTTTATAAAGTCAATTAATGCAAATGCAATTTTTAATAATTCTTTTGAACTGCAATTCGCATATGAAAGGGTAAAAGAGCACGTGAGAAGCCAAGAAGGAAGGTGAAGAAACATTTTTGTAACTCCTTGGATCCATCTCCTATGTATAATTGTATTCAGTGAATTGTAAAGGACTTTTCTGTTTGGCAAGAGTAACTTGAGAGGAGGATTTTGTAATGCAAGTTTCCAGCTCCCATTGGGTGAATATAATAGTCACAAGATTTGTGGAGAAGAATTGTGTAATTTCTTTGTTGCTTCCTTAATGGCTGCTATGTGAGTATGTGCAATTCTGGATTTGTTGGTTTGTGTAAGCACAGTGAATTCGGGACTGCAGACAATAATTTGAATTTCCGAGCAGCTTCATTAATGACATTGCTTGAGCATATATTTTAGTTATGTTATCTTAATTCCGTAATTTTGTTTATGCACTCGAACACCCCCAACAAACCTTATTTCAAGAACTCGTAAAAATTAAATAAACCAAAAAACAGTAAGCCAGCACCACAAGTTGGAGAAAGCATCTTAAGGGTGGAGACTCTAATTTGGGCATCTTCATCTGATGAATTCCATGTGAAAGTTGACTTGGGACATTTGCCCATGTCAACATGCTATATTGCTAGTTTGCTAGTGAAGGAACAATATTGATTCCAACCTTTTAAATGTAGCATACTTGTGCTGGAAGCTTATGTACTAAGAAGTTGTTAAGAAATCGTATTTTTGGTTGATAATTCAAATCTTTGGATTTTACTTTTGACTTTTTGATTGGAAATGTTGTTAATTGTCTGTTACATATAATAAATTTTATCTGTCATACAGAGTTTGTTGTTACTAGACATGGTGAAAAGTGAACTTGTTTTGTGGAACTGTTCTTAGTAGAAACTTCAATGTAGTGTATCAAATGCATTTGGTATTTTCTGAGGTCTTTGTAACTCAATTTCATCTTGATATCCAGATATTGCAACAAGTGCGGTCAGACATTGCACTATTAACAAAAGAGCAAGGGGGATCACCTCTGCGAAATCCTCTAACTTCAGCTGAAGATGGACGATTAGCATCGCTTATATCTCTTGATTATATTTTGAGACAAGTCGAGGTTCTCTCTTCCCCTTCATATCTATCCACCTTTTGCTATGTACCTTGATTTGAAAAAATTCATTAATAGATATGTATCAATATACTGGTAATGAGGTCCCCGGGGGGGCAGCTCAATTGGCAAGTGCCGTGAAAATGAAGTTCCATGAGGTTTCGAGTTCAATTCCCCCCGACTTACAATGTGTGCCGCGTATGGGACCTCGTGGGCACACCTGGAGGTTATAGTGGTAGCGGTTGGACTCAGGTGGGCAATAACCCGCGTTATAGTGGTAGCTGTTGATAACACGGCCACGCAACGCGAGCACTGCCCAACTAGTTGCTGATTCCTCCGTATTATTAAAAAAAAAAAAAAAAAATATATATATATATATATATATATATATACTGGTAATGAGAGGGCAGAGAGTTATTTAAATAATGAAAATTTTCTCTTCTATTAGATGTGTTCGCTATGCCAGGGTTGTATGTGAAATCACATCAAAATCCAAATTGACCACAAATTTTATAGTATTCATGTTTGTGTCCTTCCAGGATATAGAGAAGGAAGCTTATCAGAAAGCTATAAATGTAACCAAGAAGAAAGCAATGTTAGCAGCATTGGATGAACTCTCAGGGCGAATGCCTTCACTTCTTTCCATTGATCATCCTTGTGCACAAAATCATATTGAAGAAGCTCGCAAAAAAGTTGAGGTAGTTTTCAGTAGCATGTTTCCAAGTCTGAAAGAGTTTGGACATTGAAATAAAAAGCACATAGATGCAAATTCACCGATTTATAATGAAGAATTGAAATTGACTGCAAGTTTTGTGATGCTGGTCTCAATGCTGTTTAGATTTCAATGTTTACACAACTGTTCTGATATAGTGCACCGATTCTTTGGATTTGCATGTTGCAGAATCTACATGAACTAAATGAGCTTACTCCAGGACCTAGACATGCTTCAGATGAAGTAGCACAATGGAGCGTGTTACAGTTTAACACTGGCTCAACCACACCTTTTGTTATTAAGTGTGGTGCAACCTCGAATTTAGAGCTTGTAGTGAAGGGACAGGCTAAACTGCAAGACAAGAGTGGTAATGAAATTGTTGCAGCTGTACCTAAACCGGCAGTGTTAACAAATTTGAGCCTAGAAGAGATCAAACAAATTCTTTCACAACTTCCAGAGGCTTTATGTCAGCTTGCCTTGGCGAGGACTGCAGACGGAACCCGAGCAAGGTATTTACGTTTGTACAAAACATTGGCCATTAGAATTCCTTCAATGAAAAATTCCATAGGTGAGCTTGAAAAAGATGCATTACCAAGAGATGTTGTGAATCCAAGCACACCATCAATCAAGTCAGCTCAGCTCCAAATGAAAACTGAAAGTGATAATATGTCAGAAGTATCTCAGAGATATGGCTAACATTTAGGCTGTGTTGTTTTGTATATCTTCTTTTGCACGCATGCCTAAGGTCTTGTGTATGTTGTACGAGTAAAAATACTTTTTTGAGTTTATTTTTTGGGTAGGCTGTAAGAAGAATAACACTTCAAACTGTGGAGATATTGCTGGGTTTCATTTTGGTGTATCCTTAAGCATTATGTCATTCTTTTGAGAACCTATGGGGTATTTTTTCCTAAAGAGCTATCTTGCCCCATGGATGAGTGTTATAGAATGTATATTGATATACACTATATTTATTGGTATAATTTTAAAGTCATCTTCAAGGTTTCTGTTTTTTTCTTTCCTGAAACATTGTTTTAGGTGTTTGAAGGTTGTAATGTACATGAAAGTACCAATTTGTTACAATGATCTTAATGGCCTTCGCCCAAGCCCTGCTTCATTGCATGGCTTGTGACTTGAATTTTAATGCAATTAACAATGGGCACCCTAATTTGTATATTTATGTGAGGTATTAAAGGAAAACTAACACAATTTAATAGGACTGCTTAATTGGATTGAAAAACTCACTGAGAACTAGCTACGACTTCTTGTTGTCCATCCAAATCTCCTCTTGGTCCATCCAACTCCAGTCAGGACAGCCACCTTATTTCCTCCCTGTTGAAGCATTGCGCTTCAAGTGGAAGAACTTTGTTCTTCATGTATATGTCATTATTTTCATCATATAAAGGTGATTAATTTTTTTCTGGATAAATTTAACCTTTTTCTAATGGAAATTCTTACTCAAATACAGTAGGAATTTTGTTGGAAGTTACAATTCTATTGATTGATGAGAACTTTGATTATCGAACTTTGTTTTCGAGGGTTTTCATTCATTTTAAGACCACCTAGTTTATTGAAAAAATGATTAAATCCTATGTTGCACTGGTTTTCGGGATAGGGGAACGGTGGGGACACATCCCCAGGATGGCTAGAGTGCACCCCCAAAATTTTCAAGGGACGGCAATAATATATATATTGGGGACGTCCCCAATATATATATTATTGCCGTCCCTTGAAAATTTTGGGGGTGCACTCTAGCCATCCTGGGGATGTGTCCCCATGTCCCCACCATTCCCCTATCCCAAAAACCAGTGCAACATAGGATTTACTCATTTTTTCAATAAACTAGGTGGTCTTAAAATGAATGAAAACAAAGTTATATATATATATAATTTAGAATTCACCAAAAACATATGTATTTGCTTCAAGGTTGTAAGCATATCAAACTATACTATATAGTATTATGCACAATCCTTACACTTGCCAATTCTAATCTCAAGTAATTTAAAAAGGGCCAAGTGACCTTTCATTATTGGCCACTAGACATGAGCAAAATGCAATTTAGTTTTAGGAAATTGAAGTGTAACTATTTTCAATTTGCAATAGGGTCCATGAAGGGTCTATAACACAGAGAACTGTCTCTATAACAGTTTTTCTTCCTCATATTTCTTGTTATTAATGATTATGTTAAAACATAAAAGGCATTCTCTTCTTAGTAGGTTTTGCAAATTTTTACCACTGTTTTGAAAACCACTATAAAACACTTTGGTTATGTAAAGAGATTAGATTCATATTTTAGATTAAGAAGGTGATTGAATAAGAATTTATTCAAACATTTGGTACACAATCCAAGTTACTATTATCTGCTTGTTTTCACAATATTTGAGGTTGGGATGGTGGAAGCACTGGACTTGAATAACTCCTGGAAACCCATGTACAATATGTAAACATTGAGATGAGCTAAAAAATTAGAAGAACGAGACCAATAACTACAAGGATCAGCTCATTGAAATGTTGCATTACTTGTTTTCTTGACATGGAGGCTTTGCTTGTTGTAATGTTGCTGAAAATACAATATTTAAATCACTAGAAACCCAAATTGAAACCCATCATACAAAATCCATGTTTTGAGCTACAACTTGTACAAAAGATTTAGATTTAGTGCAATACAAAAATAATGAATGAGAAAAATGATCATATTGTCCAATCGTCAATGTCCATGATTGTCAAAACCAAAGATATCTGCCCAGGTAATCCCCGAAATATGCCCAGAAACTCCCTGAAATCTGTCCAAAACATTCCAGAAATCTGTTTGGAATGTCCTTGAAATCTGTCTGAACTGTCTTGGAATCAGCCAGCATAAATCTGTTTGAAACGTTCTTGAAATCTGCCTGAACCATCTTGGAGTCGGTCAGCAAGTCCCCGAGTCCCTGACGAAGTCTCCAATAATTTGGGAATGTTTCCTAAAAGTGTCCAAATACCCTAAACATAGAAACTGCAAGCAGGTATATGGATTTTTTAGGAGATGGACCCAGTGCAAAAAAGATTAAATCAAGATAGAACTTTACTTTGCACTCCAAAAAAAATTTGAATTTATGCAATTAACTTCTTTCTTATATATATAAAATTTCACTTAACAAAATTTTAACACGCCTTGACAATTTGTGATGACCTTTATAATCACTAAAATAACATTTTTTTTAATGGTGATTCGAGTATAATACTTTGACTCCTAAGAAACATGTGTATACCTAATTAATAACATAAAACAAACAAACTAATATTCTAGATTTCCTTCCATTGCCGTGCAAAAGTTGCTTGATGTGTGCTTTCATTTTAAGTAAAGTTTCTTTGTATTATAGTTGTGTACTTCACAAATATAAGGGATAACACTTAAATTTTGGCTTGTACGAAGGCCCTATAATTAATTTTAAGTATTAAAAGTTGTATCCTTAGATTAATCTATCTTGTTGTGGGGTTGGTAATGCATCACATCTATGCTTTTTCTACAACCTTTGTTGTTTTTAGATGCCTTTAAAACCTTGCCATTACACTTGATTATGAAATTCATTTACATGAATGTTGATGGTTTAGAAATCAACTATAAATATTCATATAAATAATATTTTATTTATTGTTTTTATAAATAAACAAAATGAAATTATAATTAAAAAAATTATATTTTTATAATATTTTTAAAATAAATTCATAAATAATATTTTATTTATTATTTATAAATAAATAAAATAAAAATTATATTTTTTTATAATATATTTTTAAAATAAATTAATAACAATAATAATATTGCATAATTTTGAAGAACTTCGTTGAATTCCCTGGATGGGGTGACACGTCGCCCAGGGGTCACAGGTGGACTCCACTCGGCCCCGGCTTAAATGTCATACACCGCCACCCACGCGCATGTATTAACCATGGCGGACGGATACAGCAGCAGGGGCAGGACGGATAGACCATTCCCGCNAAATAGACAATAATGCTATACAATTTTTTTAACTATGTATTGTGGCTTAACATGCATATCTCCCCTGTAGAACGCCACTCATTTGTTGTGTAATATAATAGTAGGAATGACTTCACCTATACCTCCCACCATTTCGAAAATTTTAAAGATAATGATGTCCATTGCTGCTTCAAAGGCCAACATTATCATGTCCAATCCATCTTCAAAGGGCAAGATTATGATATCCATTGCTGACCCGTCTTGATAATCGAGAACACGAATCTGAAACGAAAGGCCAATGTTTTCTTGAAAGCCGTGGACTGCAGGTATCCACAGAGAAAGACAGCTCCATATTTTGACCGACGTGACTCCACTTATCGTACTTTTTTATTTTAATTATAGAAAACTTCCCCTGATACTATAAATATCTTGGAACTTCAGGTATTCTCGTGCAGTTCTTCCACTTGGTCTCTGTTATTTTCTTGTTTGTGATAATTTGATATCTCGCCATGGGTGTTTCTGAAATGCCTTGGTTGCTGGTTATGATTTTCTTCACCGTTCTTCTTTTCATCACGGACACCCATAGTAGAAGAGAGATAGTACAACCACCACATTATTAATATCCCTCCATACTTCTTTGTAGAGGAACAATATTTTCAGGAGAGGTTGTACTATCTTTCTTCTTCTGTTGGTCTTCAGTGATATTCAACAACTTTTGAAAACACTATTCTTACAATATCAAAAGCTAACTCTGTCTCTGAATGACCTAGAGTAGGTGAAGCGAGGATATGGTATCGTCTCACTGTTCATATAATCTATTTCTTCCTGTAACAGATTTCTCTTTCAGGTTCCTAACATTCACTTTTTTCTTGTTCTTAAGTGTATTTTGAAAGGAACGCTTCCATGTTAGTTAATGCTTTCTCGGGTGTTATTGCTGTTGACTTGTGCTAGGTCGTTTAGCGGACTATATATATGTGAGTGGCTTTACTGCAGCCTCCTACAGAAGAGATTTTTTTCTATGCCGAGCTTTAGTCTGAAGTGGAAGATGTGACTTAGGACGCAGCATAAAATCTCCATGAAAAACTACAGGGAAATTTCATTGAAGATTATGATTTCATGTTCTGTTTATTTGATTATATATATTCATATAATGATTTGCTATTTCAATTCTTTCCTAAAAAGCCATATCAGGAAACATTTCAAGAGTTGCTGGCCTCCTTATAATTTTGTTTTTTTTCCAAATAGTTTTCATTAACAGTTTATGTTTTTAAAGATGACCATGACTGCTTAAGATTGGCCCCTTACCCACTAAATCGTATTCATTGAAAAAACGACATTCATTCTTTTCAACCCTGATTCAGTTTTTCTTGACGAAATTTAAAGGGTCGATAGGTTCAATGTATATTTAATCTTCCGACAAATGAAAGAATTTGCAAAGTAAAAACTTTGAATTTGTGTAAAAGCAACCGATGCAGTCCATCCCAAATTCATAATCTGTTATCATTTAAAAACTGGAGAGTTTGACAGTTGGAAACTGGTGAGTCGGTGTAACAGCCACTAGCACACTTGACCTTTGAATCACGAGGTTCTGTTAATTCTCCTCCCGTTAATGATTTGGAGTTGATATGAATGTATGGTAATAGCAGTGCTTGGTAAATTCTGAAATAACTAAATAATTGGCATTGCAGGTATAGATCTAATATGAATATGTGGAAAATACAAGATAATGACCCGCAGATCCGGCCACAATGTGCCCGGCATTATCTGTAGTCCTATTAGGACGTGGTTTCCGTATTGGGTTTGTTGTACAAAAATTTCTGAGAATTACTTGTAATATCTCTGTCTATCTATTTTTATTTTTTTTAAAGAACAGTTAATATTAAAAATATTAGGATAAAATTTTAAAAGATTTTAATATATATTTTTTATTGCTTTTAATCATACGTTTAATCTTATTAATATCTGTGAAATTTAAGTTGTAAAGTTGATTGGAACTGACATAAAATATGGTGTAATTGTATTTAGAAATTTTTAGTTATAATCTTTGTCATTATATGATGAAGTTATTAATCTAACTACATCTGTTTTTTATATTTTTTTTTATGGACAATAACAATAGTACAGGTCTCAAAAGATGGAATTGAATTAGAATGATGAACCCATTTTGTTTTAACAATTCAGAATGGATTTAATGATGAATTTATTAATCTACTTATATATATATAACCATAACAATGCTGCTGCAGGTATCAAAAGATGGAATTTCAGGAACCAATTTTGTTTTAGCAATTTAGAATGGATTTAATTGTAACAATTCTAACTTTTATCTTAGCAATTTAGGCAGACAAATCCTTTGATGGAGTGTTACTACTAGCAATCAAGCACTTGGACACATTGCAAGTGTTATTAGTAAGATGACTTTACTACATAAATCTCTTCCATTTTCCAGTAGAGAGACCCATAAACTACATAAATCTGTTTCCATTCTCAAGTAGAGAAACCCATAAATTACATAAATCTCTTCCCATTCACAATTAGAGAGACCCATAAATAGAGTATAAAGGATGAACCTTTATAATAATGAAGAAGCAGTATTGGAATATTTAAAGAGATCCATAAACTACATAAATCTGTTCCCATTCTCAAATAGAGAAGCTATAAACTACATAAATCTTTTCCCATTCTCAATTAAAAAGACCCATAAATAAAGTGGGATGAACCTTTATAATAATGAAGAAGCAGTATTGGAATATTTAAAGAGACCCATAAACTACATAAATCTGTTCCCATTCTCAAATAGAGAAAGCTATAAACTACATAAATCTTTTTCTATTCTCAATTAAAAAGACCCATAAATAAAGTGGAAAAGATGAAACAGTATTGAAATATTTAATTAGTTCATTTTTCATATTTCTGAATGTAGTAAACTTTACATAAATTTCTTCCCATTCTAAATTAGAGAAGCCCATAAATAAAATGGAAAGGATGAACCTTTATAATAATCAGGAAGCAGCCCCCGGATGGGGTGACACGTCGCCCAGGGGTCACAGGTGGACTCCACTCGGCCCCAACTTAAATGTCATACACCGCCACCCACGCGCATGTATTAACCATGGCGGACGGATACAGCAGCAGGGGCAGGACGGATAGACCATTCCCGCGAGCGAGCATTAACGCCTGCAGTGCTTCCGGGACGGCCAGAGTTAAGGGAGAA
>SNQJ01S0003529.1:43064-118903 GCA_010110895.2 Picea sitchensis | reverse complement strand
TCGACTATGAACATGTTCATTGGATTGTGGTTTACTATTTTCATTATGAAAGTGTTTCTTAATGCAATAAAGTATATTTTTTAATTTATTTTATAAACATGTTGTGTTTCAATTTGGTGTGTATTTTTTATTATGAGAATATATTTAATTAAGAGAAGCCAACTTATAACATTCAATTACTCAAACTCTTTATAAAAAGTGAGTTGAAGCTATTTATTTTAGCTAAGTTGTCTAGAACATGTCTCTTAGTCTCTTACCTTTGTTGCTTCAGTGTCACAAACATGTATTTCGAAAAAAATAATCCTCTAGGACTTGCACCTTGTCCTCACTGCTTCAGTGACACAAGCACAAACACATGCACAAGCATGTATTTGGAAAAAAAACTAATCCTCTAAGACTTGCACCTTGTCCTCATTGCTTATGTGGCACAAGCACAAACACATGCATGTATTTGGAAAAAAATGAATCCTGGTGGAAGCTATTTCTGTCCCACTTTCACCAATTTAACAAGCCACCTTTGATTTAAAAATGTATGATCTTAAATTTGCACTCCATTTTCTCACATATATAATGTATTCTTATTTGTTGCATTGTGTTTAAAATTCGTTTCTAGTTTCTTCTTTTATTTATAATTAAAGCATATGTAATTTATAATCCAAATATCACATGTATTAATTGCAACAAGCAGCATATCGATTGAGTCTGGAGCAGTCCATGTCGCTCTTACACGGAAAATCAAAGCAATGAACTACTTGACAACGAGCCCCTACAAGCACAGAAGGATCAGGAAAAAATCACAATGGCAAGCCAGAACACAATGAATATTGAAGGATCAGGAAAAAATCACAATGGCAAGCCAGAACACAATGAATATTGAGTTGATTGTGTCTTTTAAAACAATAAAATAAAATTAATTAAAATTAATAGTAGATTTAAAATATATATATATATATATATATATATATATATATATATGTGTGAGATTATCAATTGAGTTGATTGTATTGTTGAATTATAGTTTTTTACACTCAAAATGATTATAAGATAGATACAACTTTATGATATAATAATAAAATGATGGAATAAATGTCTTGTTGTGAATTTTTTAGTTGTAATAATTGATAAGAGAATTAATCTTTAAAAATAGTTAAACTCTTAATCCATTATTCAAAATTTTATTTAAATTTTGTTTATTTTTATTATTGTTTTGACATGTAAAAAAATTTTAAACTTCCACTTTTAATATCAAACACAAATTTTGATATTAAATTTTATAATATTACTTTTTTTTTTAAGAATTTCAAATTTTGATAATATTAATTTTTTTAAAAGATTATTTTTTTTAAACTCTTTTTAATTTTTACGATTTGTTTATAAAATTTAAAAGCTTCTGTTAAATCATCCCTAAACCATTAAGATTTAGTAATTCTTTTTGAAAAAATAAAATATTTAATTAAAAAAAAAAACTAGTGTTTTTCCAAAATAATGATATATAATTTAAATGAACCATTAAGATTGAGCAATTATTTTTGAAAAAAATAAAATATTTAATTAAAGAAGACAAGTGTTTTTCCAAAATAATGATATATATAATTTAAATGTTTTATATGAAAGGTTTAAGAAAATAAAATATTATATAAAGAATGAGTGTTTTTTTCCAAAATAATTATAATCCAAATGTTTTATATGAAAGTTGGGTTGTTGTTTTATTAAAAAAAAATTATAAATTTATAATTAGGTTAAAAATATGAAATTTATAATTTTTTTAATTTATTATTTTATATAAAAATTTTAAATGGTCATATTATTATTATTTAATTGATTTAACAAAGTTATATGGAGAATTTTAAATCTTTTATTTTTGAAATATGAAATTTATAAAAAGAAAATTAATTTATTATTTTATATAATTTTTTTAAATGGTTTTATTGTTATTTAATTGATTTAACAAATTTATATGGAGAATTTTAAATCTTTTATTTTTGAAGAGTGAAGTTTTGATTATAAGTATTTACATTCATAAGTTTGATTTCCTTATATTTTAAAATTGGAAAGGAATTAGTAGGTCATAATTTTAGGATACTCCTAAATGTATATGTTAAAATAATTTTTTCTAAAATTTATTATTTTTATGTTTTCTTTTTCATGAATTTTTGGAAGATTCATTAGATTTAATGTATAGTCGATGTTTTTTTTTATTATTTATTTTACAAAATTGATACTTGTCATAGTTGGGTTTGAATTGTATGCTACAAGGTCTCCACTCTTGATCCAGGTGGTCATTTGAGAGTAAACTCAATAATTGATCTAGATCTCCCATTGTCTTAGAAATGGTCTTGAATCTTGTCAGTGAGTGGGTATTGAAGTTTTGAGGTTGGATTTAGGGCCTAAACTATGGCTTTTGAGGGTTCAAAAAAGAAGGAACTAGTTCCATTTGATCCATTTCCAAGTGTAAAGTTCTTCAAAAGATTTTCGACGAGGTGTTGCAATAAGGAATCGATGTTCATATACAAATGTTATAGCCCTATGAAATTAAAACCTAAAATCCCATCAAATGAGAAAAAATATAAAAATATGAGAATATAAAATAAACTATTTTGCTAAAAACTTTGGTGGTGGTATTGTCACTAAAATCTTGTCATGAAATCAATTCACCAATGCACTACAAAATATCCATCAAAGGGGCACAACCACGATATAAAATATCTTATAAGATGAATTATAGTGCTTATGATCAATAATATAGCCAATCCAAAAACCATTTGGGTTACATACACCCTCCTTACAAAAGATGATAATTTGAGGGACGATCTAGCAATGGGATAACTAGGGATAATCGAACAATGGGATAACTAGGGATAATCTACCAATGGGATAGGTAAATCAAACAATCTAAGATATTGAAAATTTATAAAACAATCTATTCTCACAAGCAAGCAATTACTCCAATACTTAATTTCAATTGAAAACAATATTTTTAGAGAGATAAAGAGAAAAGATAAGCCTTCATGAATATGCTCCAAAGTATTCAATAAATTGTTCTCCAAACTTGTTGAGTTGGACTAGAAGAGCTTCAAGGCCACCAATGGTATTACACATGACAATAAAGAACAAACTTCCTTCCTTCTAGAATTGAATAAAAATCTAGATTATAAATGCTTGTAGAAATAGAAACCCCTACGTCTATGTTATATTTAGTGAACAAAAATAATATCAAATAACACAATAACATCAATATATTAAAGGTAGTGGGAAGAGAACGATTTCCTTAATCATCATAAGATCAAAATACATATGTGTTGACTCAAAAAACAATGTCACCTATTATTCTAGCGTGCAAATTATTGCAAGGCCTATCTATACATATATTATGAAATAATAATAAGTGGAGTCCCCTATAAGAAAACATATAAGTGGTTTTTTTCAAGCATAACATTTCCACAACATGTTACATTTCATCATATCAGTTTTGACATTATTTCAGCTTTGACACCTCATAATGATGATATGTGGATTTAGAATCCTTATGATGTTTGGGTGATGCAAATGCTTGTTTGCATTTGAACATGATAATGGAAGTTTCGTAAAAGCATCAAGTAGTGATTACTCTGTCTACTTCTCATTGGTTTGGCACTCATCATATGAATTTACAAAAGGTTGATTTTATTCCAATGATTACATGCACGATGAAAGGATTTCCAAAACATAAAGGTTATAACTTTGGGATATATGTAAACTTTGAATAGTTTATATGGATTACATGGTTAAATTTTGAGCTTGGTATATACACACATAAGGCTCACATGGTAATAATGTGTTGACAAATGTCGCAAGTATTGGGTTTGACATACAAGTATAATTTTGTCACACTCCTTTTGGATCTCAAGTATTGACTGTTGTTTATCCGAAAGTAGAATTTTGGATATCTGATCAAGTTTTTTTTATGTAGATATTGAATTCGACTTCACTGAGATGTCATGTAATGTTATTTTTTTCTTGTTGTAAGAAAACATTAAAAACGTTTTCTCAAGGTTTAATATTAAGCTATCCAGCGTCTCTAACCAAGTCGAGCCGAGGATTATATCAATCTCTTTTTCATATATAGTTGTAACCTCAAAATTCAATTTGAGTTTATAATCTTCGAGTGTCAACGATAAATCCTTAATGTCATATTTATTGCGAAAAAAAAAATCTTTTGTTTCAATTACATTTGTCTTTGGAATTATTAATTGATTCACCAAATCCATACTTATGTGGTTTTTCTTCTTATCTGGGAAAATGCGGATGCTAACTTCTTTTTCTTGAATATTTCCTCTAAATGTTAATAATCTGATGCATCTGATTTTTACCATAAAATATTCCTTCCTTAAAATCCATTTTTTTAATTTGAATTGACCTTATAATTATTATAATATCCCTTTAATAATAATAAGACTTAAGCTTCCACCCAGATGTGGTGAAACTTGGCGAAAGGAGGGAGACAGGTGGCAGGCATAGCTGGCGGGGAGAGTTAATACCCCAAGCCGCCACCCCCGACGCAATTAACTCCCCATGGTGTTCACCATAAGGGATATTAAATCAATGCGCCTGTAAGAGCTATCGGATGAGCGTTCCAGCTAGGCCACTGGTATTAGGCAACTGAACCAGTCTCGTTAGCCTTCAATGACATCTATGGCATCTATGGCTCCCAGCGGCGTTATAATCGACCAAGGATTGCACTTTCACTTGTCATTTGAAAGCTTCCTCCTCCGCGCAATGTTGCTCGACCCTCCTAGCCTCTCTGCTTTCCTCTTGTGTGTCCTCCGAATCTCTCCCGACCACAATCGCCCTCACTCCCTAGTTCTCATCATGCCACGAGATTGAGGCAAGCCCAAGCACTCCTCCAGGAACAAGAATGCCTATACCCAAGACGACCGGCTCATAGCCTCTCAGTGAGCCTTGATTTCCCATTTTAGTCGCCCCCACAGACCTACAAGCATCACTCAGTCCACCCTGCACATTCCAAAAGCGGAGAACCCGCCTACCTCGCCCCTGACTCAAGCTCGGTCTCCCCTTCGCATTCCCAAATTGAAGACCACATCCCTCATTGAGAACTCTCCTCTGCCCCAGACTCAAGCTCAATCTCCCCTTCGCATTCCCAAATTGGAGACCCCATCCCTCACGGAGCACTCTCCTCTTCCACCTCAGCCCTCACAGGTTATCCTCAACACAGTCAAAGAGGAGGATCTACCCTCAATTCAACATCATGGCCCGAAGTTGAATGACGTTGAGCCACCTTCAACTCCTCAACCAGGCCCTTCCACCTCCCAATACTTTCAGCCTCTCTCATGGGAAGGAGCTTGCATAGTGGAGGAGGAAATCCCCCCAAGCTGGCAACTGACAGGAGATGAGGAGAACCCAATTACCTATCATCTAGCAACAGAGCACTTGGAGCTTCTCTTTGACATCCGGCAGCGGCAGGACGAGCAAGAGCATGGCCAAAGGACAATCCACCAACGACTGGATCACTTGTTCGAGGCCTTCTCAGATGCCCCACCTCAAGCACAATGCCCCACCTACAAGAATAAGTTTGTTCCGGTCTACACCACCCATGGACATCCAGGTTCCCCAAAGGCTTGACGCAGCCCACCCCTGACTTTGGTTCTTGTCATTTACAATTTTCAGAATGATTAGTGATTATCTATTTACTCTTTTTTACAATTGTATAATCATCTTAGTAATGGCGGCTATGAATGGAGTTTTCCCTAGGCTAGCTAGTGGGAACAAAGTTCCTGTTGAAATTCTCAGCTTTTGCTCAATTTTTGTAAACGAAACCTCCGCCATTTTAGACATATCACCGCTTGGAGCCACCTGTTCTGGTTTCCGTTTTGTGGCAGAATAGGTGGCTGCCAAACGATGCATAGGTGTATACTCATGATGATATAATACAAGGATCCTTCTTTTTATTTACAAAAAAAATAAAATAAGACTTAAGCTTCTTGACTTAATAGATATCTTCCTCTAATATTCCTTTATATTCTTTTAAGAAAATAATCCTTGATAATTCTTCTTTTTATATAGAGAGAGTTTAAAAACTTTGAGTATTTTCTTTATACTTTACAAAAATAATTTTATATTCACTTAATCTCTTCTTTTTTCCCTTGGTAATTAACGAAAAATAATTTAATATTACCTTCACACTTTCAAAAAAAAACTCTTTTAGTTATACTCTTTCCTTCTTATATATCTTTTCACTCCAATTTTTATAATCCTTTTTATACTTTATAAAAAGTAACTTATAAATCCCTTTTATACCCTTGACTATTTGTTAGCGACGGTTAGGGCTCAACAAACCCGACCCTAAGTTTTTTGAATGACTTATTTAGAGGAAAATACACACTCATATATATTATATATGGTATGTTATACCATGGGTCAATGGTTTTCCAAAACCATGGGATGGTAAATCTCCAAAGGTAAAATAAAATATTCACTTTTCCTCTTCTTTGAAACTTTTTCCTTTAAATTACTTTTTCTCACTTTTTAAATGACAATCAACTTAACTATTGTCAAATCTGGAATATTGCTTTCAAACTTCTCGGTGTGCACTTATACTTCTTCACCCGCCCCTTAAGAAAAACCTTTTCTTTTGTGCAGAATGACTTGCTTACTTTTGCTGAAATTTGTAGAATATTTTATTTATAAATGGCCAATGGCCAATATGAGGTCAAAGACCTGATTTTAAAGAAACTCTATTTGTGGCCAAAATTTGGATCGAGACAAAGCTATGATACCACTGTGGTGAACCAAGCCGGTTCACCAGGTAAATACCCAATGTAGGTAGGACAACAGACTATAATCCATAAAGGATAATATATTAAATAATATTGTATATGAATATAAGATGATATTACAATGAGAAATAAGGGACTTGTATACCCACATAGGGTTCCCTTTCATGAAGAGATGCATTATTTCATTAGGATGTCATAAATCTTCATTATTAATTATTATTTATTAGTTATTTGTAATTGTTATTTATTATTATTATTAAGTATTTATTTATGTTACACGCCCCCCTTGTCTAACCTAATGATAATGAAAGGAAAATCACTTTTGATGACATGCACCCTGAAATGTCAAGAGTGGAAAGAAAAAAGTTTGATGATCCAAACTTACTTAAGCACAAGGCTTCTTTTTCAAAGGGAGGTAGACAAAGAGAGGCTACTTCAAACAAACATTATTACTTCTGATTTTATTTTTATTATTTGATGACACTTTCACTTTGACATTCGAGGAATATTTTTGGGACAACAGACATGATATTATTTTAGAAAAACTTTTTATATCATGACATTATGATGTTTTGGGAGATACATTGTTTGATGATGTGGCATGTTCATATTGGTTTCTTTTTTATATTTTTTTTATGCCGATATATGCATGATATTTGAGTAAAATATGGAGTTATAATGGAAATGTTGAAAAAAAAGGAATAAAAGGCGTATGGGGACCCCATCTATTAATCATTATTTATTATTTACCCTTATTATAAAATAAATTTGTTCTCTCCAAACTAAAGTTATTTAAGTTTATAACAAAAAGTAGTTGAACTACTTGAAATACTTTTTGAAAACATGAAAGGAGCAAAGCAAGGACAAACAAGGACATGAGAAAATAGAGAGAGATACATATGATAAGGTTTTCTCTTGCCTCAAATGATAATACTTATTCATTCATTCATTTATGAGTTTCTTCATAGCTGAGTTATCTTGTTGATAGAAGGGTTACTCTAAAGGTGGCTAAAGAAATGACTGGGAAGCACTGATTATTGACATGCTCCAAAGGTCATTCATTCGTCTTGAAAGTTTGTTTTAGTTTTAATTAGAAGTTTTGAATTTAGTTGCAGTGTTGATTAATGCTAGTTTTGAAGAGTCAAGACTATGATGCACTTGTAGTTAGGATTGATCCAATTTAATTTTTAGTCTTAGTCTTCTTCTTTGAGACATCAGATGTCTTTGTATGAATCAAATTACATTTTATACTTATAAGTCTAATTATGATTCAAACCCTCGCAAGGGTTTGTGAAGAGAAACTTGGTTATAACTCAGAAAGATATCAATAAAATCATATGTTGATTTCTTCTCATTTTTTAGACTTGTTGTATATTGATTTTTCATATTTATGTTATCTTGCATTTACTTATTAAATTGTTTATAAATTTCATTTGCAAACACTTTTTATTTTTCCTTTTTAAATTTATTTTACATTAAAGAACACAAATTTTATAATAGCATCAGATCCAAGAACTTATTTCTTGAGTTCTAATTGAGATTTTTGACAGGCTATGAGCCCGAGGTGATAATCCCGCCTATCTCACTTAACCTAGTGATATTTGAAAATGATCTAGTGAGAATATAGCCATTCCTCACCTCAACATTTATTATGCGACCATACTAGGGAATATCTTTTTACTCTCTAATTATTTTTCTTTATTTTCTTTTTATATTATTTTGATTAATGACTTTGCCTGCCCCACAACAACCTAACTTGAGGTTTCCTGACCAAAGAAGTATTTTATTGGGTCTTTTTTATTTTATTCTAGAAATTACATGGACTCATGAAGAACTTGAACGTTCTTGGGAGACTATCGCTCATGATATTGAGATCTAAGAAAAAAGAGAAACCCTTCAGAGGAAAGCTTGAAATCAACCTCCTCATCAAAGTTTTGTATTATGAACACCTAGTCTCATTCATCAAGATGGAAAAAAGGTCAACCTCATGAATTCGATCCTTTCTTTGAAATAGTAAGGGGAAAGGTAGTCCTAGAGAATCTTCGGCCAAGACTTAGAATATATTTGTTAGATTCTTAGACTAAGGTATCTAGTATTTCAATATCTTTTCCTCTTGGAAAACCTATAATGACTTATTCTGGTGGTTTTGACAGCACAAGTGGACCTACTTCATCAAAAACTTCATCTTATTCCTTAATTAGAATCATGTATAGTCACTATAATCCTATCCAATCAACCACAAATCCCACAAAAATTATCAAACAATACAATTTATTTCAATTCGAGAAGGATGTGAACACTACTCCATGGCATGTGTCCTCTCCTTTAGATTTGTCTCTAGCCACTGAACCTTTTTGAAAGTTCAAAGATCATTTGCCTAAATGTTTTGGTAATGGAACTATCTTAATTAATGAGCATTTAGTTTCCTTTTCAAATGTGTGTCATAATATTGGAGAAAATGAAAATGATACATGTATGAGACATTTTGTCAACTCTTTGGAAGGAAAGGTTGCAGTTGACTTCTTTGAATTATTGCCTAAGATCTTTACAACTTGGGTTGAATTATCGTATTGGTTCAAATCAACCTATGGACAACCTCAAATTCCAGCGGATTTGTTGAAATATTACAATAATATTTTCTACAATAAAGTTGAAACAATTAAATCTTTTAACTTACGTTTCACTAAATTATACAATCATATTCCATAGATCATTAGACCACACAATCAAGTTGGATTAATGCATTATTATAACACATTGCCTTCTATATATCGTCATATACTAGAGGAAAATAATTATAATAGTCTAGGATATACATTACAAACTTGTTTAGAGTTTGAGGAGCAATTGGAAACAACATGGGCTTCTTGTTGAAGACTATGTCAAACAAAACGACATGTCAACTATGTTACAACTGGTTCAAGATATGAGTAATCGAATGATTTCTTTCGAAAGGAAAAGGGTGACTTCCACTTATACTTCCGTTGAAACCTTCACCAAGGCTTCCTTTAGGAACCAAACTAATAATTTTCAGCCTAACTCCATTCTCTAAAGAACCTAGTGTAATTTTTGTGAGGAGCATCACAATGAAAATACTTGTGAGATAAAAAAGAATACAGGAGAGAGAATTTTTGGAAAAAGGACTAATACAATAGTAATTTCCTTAGATTGGATCTGGAAGAGGATGTCATGATGGTTTACACAAAAAAAAAATCCTATCAAAACAAGAGCAAGGGAAGTCCTCGTAGGACTACTTTTTCTCCTAGTTCATCCTCGCAACAAACTAATCCTTAGATTACGAGAGGTACTCAGAGTCAATAGGTTTCTACCTCATCTTATTCATCTAAATATAATATATTGAAACAATTAGCTACAATAAAAGCTAATGCATATTTATTGGACATGGTCACTGTCCCTGAACAACAAAGGAATCTAAAAGTTTTCATGGAAGGTAAAACTTCCACTGTTGCCAGTTTAACTGGAGAACAAAATGAAGAAGGAATGAATAAAGTAGGTGTATATAATCATAGAAATTATGTAAAAAATCCTCCTTTCTATGCTTCTGTAAATATTATGGATAAAATTGAACATTGTTGTCTAATTGATGGGGGATCAAGCCCCAATGTCATGTCTAAGATCATTATGTAAGATTTAGGTCTTGCACGTACAAATGAAAAGTCAAATAATATGTTGTCTTACAATAGTCAACAAAAGGAAACTATTGGTAAAATCAAGGATTTGAATTTGGCTTTGTGTGCTCATCTTGAGATCAAAACCACATATAATATTCAAGCGATTAATATGTTAGTTAGCAACTATTCCATCATTTTGGGAAGAGACCGACAAACATTAACCAGTGGATACATTTCATTGGATGGGACACACATGTCCCTTCATAAGAATGGAAATAATATCATTGTTCTTCAGGAAGGATGAATCTTTCCTTACATAGAAAGTCTTTCATAACCACATGTTAATTACATTGAAGAAGATAATTGTGCATACTCACTTTTTTTAGAGGAAGATAATGATTATGTTGCACGACTTCCAGATATTGAAGATGGAATGTAGCACATGATTTTTTATGGTGCATGCTCAAGTGAAGGTGATGTAACTGGAATAATATTGTATTCACATGTAGGAAAGATTCATAATTTTTCTTATGGGTTGGAATTTTCATGTACTAAAAATGTTACAGAATTTGAAGCCTTGGTTCTTGGAATTGAAAATGATTTCAATCTTGGTTGTTATCAACTTCCTATTTTTAGTGATTTGAAACTTATTGTAACTCTGGTTAGAATAATCTACAGCCCATCTAACAAATTGCTTAAGACGTATACACAGGAAGTTTGTCAATTAGTCTCCAATCTTCTATATTTTAACATCACTCATACAAGGAGAGATATGAGTTCTATGGCTAATAGACTTGTTGTTTTTGCAGCTAGTCCTACAAGGAAATTACTTCATGATATGCATGATTGTACATTTATGTCATTATATCATCCTCATTTTCTTGATAATGTAGAATCATGGCAAGTTTTTCTTGATGATGAAAGTACATGTGCATTTTTGTAGAATGAGTCATTAAAAAAAAAAGATTATATCTATAGAAGACAACAAATTACCAAAGGGATTGACTCCTCGGGAAATCTCATTCTCATCCAGTGATGTTTGGAACAAAAAGGAAAAATAAGAGGAGTCAAAAAGAAAAATTGAAATTACCATTTTTGTGAACATTGGGACTCAAGAAGATCCAAATATTTTAAATAAAGGAGATCAATGTTTGGAGAAAGAAAATAATAAATTTGCAGATATTTTCCGCGAATTTAAAGATGTATTTGCTTGGTATTATGAGGATTTACGTGGTTTTGATACTAACATTATTTAACATGCAGTTCCTATAAAGGAAGAAGCAAAACCAGTAAGTCAAAGATTGTTTGACAACACAGGTATTCCAACAGAGGACGAACACCTTCAATAACCACTCACACAACCAAATCAAAGATCAACACACTGATGTTTTTATGTGGTAAAACCTTTGCGAGGAAAAATCCAAATCTTGAGCCAATGTTTCCACTTTGAGAAATTTATTAATGAAAAAGAAAAATATTACAAAGAGATTTACAAGAGAGTTTCTCACAATCAATCATCGTCAAATGACCCTCCATGCTCTTTAAATAAAGATCATGGACCAATCGTGTGTTAAGCCATGGATCAATATAGATGTTAAAATCGAGGAGAATATGATTTTTCATATCACTCTATGTCGAGAACATATCATGAGAATCATATTTCCTAACTGCAAATGCATAATAATGCATACTAAAGAAACACATTTTTACCTAACGACACATTAGATGAAATTGATCTTAACTAACTCCTAAGTTTCTAAATATCTTAACATCCCCCCTTAAGAAAAAATTGGGATAGGATTGAAGGATTTACAAAGGCGACACAATAAGAGATGGAAGGAGGAATTAGAGCCTATCCCCCATTAATGATAACTTCTTGAACTCCTAACATAGATTGAAGTTTGGAAAMCTTTTCTTCTGTAAGAGACTTTGTGAAAATGTTTGTAATTTGWTATTCTGTAGGGAAGAAGAGCACTTCAATAACTCGATCATGAATGAKATTTTTGATGAAGTSCATGTGTAGCTCAATGTGTTTTTTGTGTTGATGTTGAACTGGATCTTTGGCGAAATTAATGGCACTTTGATTGTCGCACCAGAGGATGGTTTGATGTTGTTGTTGGAATTCAAACTATGAAAGGATTTTTTGAAGCCAAAAGGATTATTTAATTTCATTCACTGCTACTCGGTACTCTACTTCTGTTGAAGAAAGAGAAATAACATGTTGTTTCTTATAGGCCCAAGTGGCAGGTCTTGAACCAAGATTGAAAACATAACCTGCAATAGACTTTCGATCACTAGGGTCGTTGACCCAATCTAAATCATTGAAACCAACCAACAAAGGAGTCCCCCTAAAATTGATCCAAATGGATGTCGATGACCTCCCACCTATTCTGACTGGTTCATTTTGACAGTTTTCCAGTTTGGCAGTTTTTTCCTAGATTTCGGCTTCCAAGGCTGTTTTGAGGCCCTAAACAACGTTTTTAGGGATCGCCATAGACATACCTTAGAAAAATTTAGATTCTGATGGAAACATATGTATTCCTCGGATAGACCTTTCCAACGGGCTATCGTGCGCCTAAAACGGAGATTGAATGCAAAAGTTACGACTCCAGGAAGTTCATGTACTAGCTTACCCCAACGGGGCCCACATGACTTTTAGTGCTTCATCTCCTAGGGTTAGGTTTTTTTATTTCTAGGGTTTTGGAATTCATACTTATTATAAAAATTCCTTTAGATCCTCATTGTAATCATCTTCTTGTGAATGAGCGCAACTCTTTCACATCTATTCTCAGAGATAAGCCACCACCATTCCAACAAGCTTGTTTTCCACTGCATTTTACAGTTTCAGTTTATTTCTTTATTGAATAGAAGCCAATTTTACTTTATCTCTGTTATTTTGTGTTAAACATCTTTTAATAATATGTATTCATTTCGTTCTTCTCATAAAATCTGGATCAGTGGTATCAGAGCAGCATGCTCCTTGTCGTTCTTAATGCATGTCCCCAATGAGGTCACGATACAAAGAATTGGGTCTCGAGATTGTTTATCTTGAGGAAAAAATCTCTCGCATGCCCAACGACCTCTCATGGTTGTAGAAAAGAAATACCATGGGACAGGAGATCCTATCAAACTGTTTCTTGAGGAAGCGCTCACGCAACAAAGGAACAAGATGTTGGATAGTTTTGCGCAAATCCTTCGACGACTACTGACAAACGACGCATCTTTCTCGAGTGGAGGCACTGCCCCCTTCAAGGTACAAATCAACTTTGATATTCCTATATTTGAAGGTCGGATAGATGCAGATGTTGTAGACAAATGGTTGAATCTACTAGAAGGGTATTTTTCTATCCATAACTTTTCGAATAGAGAAAATATTACTTTTTCACTCCTCAAAGTCGTTCCCCATGTCAAAGATTGGTGGGAAACTTTCTGTGAGCAAAAGGAAATAGAGGAACCCTCATTATTTACAGTCGTGACCACCTGGGAATCCTTCAGTGATGTTATTAAGGAACAATACTACCCTGTCGAAAGTTATGATGACTTGTATACAAAATGGACCACACTGTGGCAAGAAAGAGACCAAGCAGTGCCAGAGTTCACAAATATCTTCCATACCTTGTGCACCAAGATGGGTATCAAATATTCAGAGTGACATTTGGTGCTCAAGTATCGCGATGCTCTGCATAGATACATCTAGACCTAAATGGAATTTTTGGACATCTCGTCCTTAGGCGTGGCCTATTGATATGCCGTTAAAATCGAGTAGAAGATAAAAAAAAAAAGACATGGCAATTTGGGTCTAGGAACCCCTCATAGAAAAATCCAAGAAAGGGCATCCCCAATCTGCAGAACAAAGGACAGAGCAAATATGGAAAATATCAAGACAACCAGTCCAAGCCACAAGCAAAGAAGGACATCAAAAAGGAAAAGAAAGATATCGGGAAGTGGTGTGACTTCCATAAGAGCCCTTGGCATAACATTGTTGATTGCCGCTAATCGTTGGTGTTTGAAATAAAATCCTCTGAATCATATGTGAGTTTCGAATTTGAGTCAGAACCAGAAAGGGGAAGACATATGATTACAATGAGGATCTGAAGGAATTTTTATAATAAAAGGCACCTCGATGCACTTCATCATTGATAGCAATATTCGCGAATGTGGGTAAAAGGCACCCCACTGCACTTCATCCTTGATAGCGGTATCCAGAAGAACCTCATATCAGCAGAGGTCGTCAAGCGGTTCACCCTGCTAACAATGTTGCACCTGCAACCCTACACCATTGGATGGCTCTGCCAAGGTAGCGATCTCTGCCTCAGCCATCAGTGTCGACTGTCGTACGACATCAATCCCTTCAAAGACAAGGTATTGTGTGATGTTCCTCCTCCCAAATTTTGTAATGTTCTTTTGGGACAACCTTATTTATGGAAACTTCATGTTGTATATGAGTCTAGGCCTCATAGTGTTATTATCACTTTGAACAGGAAATTGTGCAGGATACCCGAGGCAGTCCCACCTAGTGTTATTTCCTTGATCTGTGCTAAGTAATGCAGGAAGGTCATCTCTCAGACCGGGAAATTTGTCTTCTTCGTGATTCGCTCTCAGAGTGAGCAAAAAATCGTAGCCACATCCAGGGCCTCTACGGCTAATCTCTCCACACAACATATTCAACGGTTTTTTCACACCCTACGGTAGCACAAGCTATATGCAAGCTTGGAAAAATGCTCCTTCGACATAGACAGGTTTCATTACTTAGGCTACATTGTTGATCATCATGGTGTGCATGTGGATCCAGCCAATATCCAGGTCATCCATGACTAGTCAGCCCCAACCATACTCACTGAGCTTTGGAGCTTCTTGGGCCTCTTCAATTTCTATCGCAAGTTCGTGTTGGGATTCCCTCATATCACATGGTCCCTAAGCCAAGTAACGAGGGGTGATGGTAAGGAAAAATTTGTGTGGGGCCTATCCCAAAAACAAGCCTTCGATGATTTGAAGCATCACATGTGCTCATCCCCAGTACTTTCATTACCGGGCCTGCAACGTCCCTTTTAGATCGAGATAGATGCTTCAGACTATGTTGTGGGCGTCGTTCTCACTCAACACGACCACCCTGTGGCATATCGTAGTGAGACACTATTAGATGTTATCTGTAAGTACCCTACTTACAATAAATAAATGTACTCCATTGTGCAATCCTGCCACCAGTGGAGACATTACATTCTTTGGAAGGAGACAATCATCCACACTGATCATAAGCCACTACAATTCAAGCAAACCCAAGGCAAATTGCAGAATGAATGCCATCAAAAGTGGTCCACATACTTACAACAGTTCCACCTCAACATCAAGTATAAAACAGGAAGTACCAACCGAGTTATTGATTTCCTCAGCTGACCTCTAGTCGCAACACTCACCACGGTGCTAGACTCTTGCGGCCACGAGACCTATGGATGGCACCACCTCTATGAGACAAACCCTGACTTCTCCACCACCTACCAAATGTTGGGCGCAAACTCAATGGTCACTAATTTCCATCTTAAGGACGAGTTGATGTGTCGTTTAGTCCATCTCCGTGTTCCATCAAGCGAGTACACGAAGACGATTTGGGAAGCTCACTACAGTCGGGTGGCAGGACACTTTGGCGTCGAAAAGACAATGGCAATGATGCAAAAATATTTCTAATGGATGAAACTTCGACAGGATGTCAGCAAGTATATCAGGTCCTGCACTACCTGCATTATTGCCAAACCGACCACTAAGAAATAGGGCGTGTACACCCCTCTACCTACTCCTGACAAGTTTTGGGAATCCATCTCAATGGAATACATGTCGGTCCTTCCATCCACCAAGAGGGGAAACGATTTTGTTTTTTTGGTTGTTGATAGCTTTTCCAAGATGGTGATTATAGCCACCTGCAAGAAGAACATCACAGCATAGGCCAATGCCAAGCTCTTCTTTGAATGAGTATGGGTACATTTTTGGATCCCATAAACTATTATCTCGTATCGGGATAGTTGATTCTTCAACACATTCTGGTCAAGCCTCTGGTCACTGCTGGATACCAAGCTCACCAAATCCACTGCCTTCCACCCCTAGATATATGGCCAAACTGAGGTCTCCAATTGGATGATCGTGCATATCCTGCACATGTACAATTCCAAGCACCCCCGCACATGGGATGAGAGTCTTCCATATGTCCAGCATAGCTACAAACGAGCCCTGCATAGCTCAACTGGCCACAACCCCTTTCAAGTGGGGTTGGGATTCCATCCATTGGGCCCCATGGATGTTGCACTACCCTTGACAACCACCTCGGCTGACTCGTCCCTTGCTCCACCTAAAGCTGAGAAAGCAACCCGGTTCATTGAAAGGATCCAACACATCCACCAACAGGTTTAGGATATTTTACAAAATTCCAATGCCAAGTACAAGCAGCGCCATGATCAACACCAGGTGCCACAAAATTTTCAGGTGGACGACAAAGTGTGGTTGGAATTGCATAAAGAACGCCTTACAAGGCACCATAGGAATCTTTTCCCACTCCATTATGGGTCGTACACCATCACCAAGGTTGCGGGTGACAATTCTTTTGAGCTCAACATTCCTCCTTTCCTTAGCCTGCACCCAGTATTCAATGTGGCTCTCCTTCAACCATATTTCCCACCATTACTGGACACCTCCAAGATAGTAGAGAAGTTGACACCAACATAGATCAACCTTGACTGCATGCAACAGGAATCTAGTGATCATATTGTGGACACATAGGTCAAGGGCACTAGACAACAAAGGATCCATCTTTATCAAGTTGCCAAAGCAGGGCAGCTCCTACACCAAGGCAAGTGGCTCACCCGAGGCAAAATTCAACAGAAATTTTCTCATCTGATGGGGGAACTCAACAAAATGGAGACCATTTCTTTCTAAGGGGGGGGGGATTTATCAAGATAGATTTTGGTGGCCTCCCACCTATTCCAACTAGTTCATTTTGGCAGTTTTCCAGTTTGGCAGATTTTTCCTAGTTTTTGGGTCACTGATTTCCCGAGCCATTTTGAGGCCCTAAACAATGTTTTTAGTGCTCTCCATAGTAATACCTTACACAAAGTCCAAGTCTGATGGAAACATGTGTGTTCCTCGGATAGACCTTTCCAACGGGCTATCGTGCGCTTAAAATAGAGATCGTATCCAAAAGTTACGACCTTGGGAAGTTGATGTACTAGCTTACCCCAAAGGGGCCCACATGACTATTGGTGCTTCATCTCCTAGGGTTAGGTTTTTGGATGTCTATGGTTTTTGAATTCATTCTTATTGTAAAAAGGCCTTCAGGGCCTCATTGTAATCATCTTCTTGTGAATGAGTGTAGCCATCACATCTCTTCTCATAGATAAGCCGCCANGCTTCATCTCCTAGGGTTAGGTTTTTGGATGTCTATGGTTTTTGAATTCATTCTTATTGTAAAAAGGCCTTCAGGGCCTCATTGTAATCATCTTCTTGTGAATGAGTGTAGCCATCACATCTCTTCTCATAGATAAGCCGCCACCATTCCAACAAGCTTGTTTTTCGTTGCATTTTACAGTTTTAGTTTATTTCTTTATTGAATAGAAGTCAGTTTTATTGTATCTCTATTATTATGTGTTAAACATATTTTAATAATATGTATTAGTTTCATTATGCTCATAAAATCCAGATCAAAGTTGTAACGTATCCCGAATTGAATTGTACCCTGTACATACCAAAGTATTCTTTTATCTACTTTCTGATGGCTTTCATGGGGTGTTTATATATACCAGGAAACAAGAACAACATCAAAGGAGAGATCATGATGCATATGAGTCAAGTATAAGAGGCCACCAACTAATTGACAATACAAAGTGGCATCAACTTTGGGATAAGTATAGGTGTAAGTAGGTTTGACTCCAAACTGAAAGGGATAAGGGGTTGGTTTAGAGTCTTCCATGTGAAAGAAACGAAGAAGGTCACAGGCATACTTAGGCTGGGAAAGAAAAAATTCTTCCTTGGTTTGCAAAACTTGGAGACCAAGGAAATAATGAAAATAGCTTAAGTCAGTCATATCAAATTTCTTCTTAAGGATGGTTTTCACATGGTTTAAAAGTTTAGGGTCACTACCAGTGAGGATAAGATCATCAACATAAATAACAAGGCTTATGAGATGGCTTTCTACTTTCTTGGTATAGACATTAGGATCAGAATGGCATCTAGAAAATCTGGTATCAAGAAGAAATTTTTCCATTTTGGCATACCAAGCTCAAGGAGCCTACTTAAGACCATAAAGAGATTTCTTAAGGCGGAAAATAAGGATAGAGTCATTCTAGACATGGCCAGAAGATTGTTCCATCTAGATTTCCTCTTACAAATCCCCATGCAAGAAGGTGTATTTGACATCCATTTGATGGATCTCCCATTTATGTGAGTCAACAAGAGCAAGAACAAGGCAAAGGGAATTCATTTTGGAGAGGGGGGAAAAGGTTTCATTATAGTCAATTCCTTCAACTTGGGAGAATCCTTTGGAAACTAATTGGTCCTTGTGTCTTTCAACACTTCCATCTGATGCATACTTAGTTTTCTAGACCCATTTACATCTGACAATTTTTCTTCCTTTTGGAATAGGCACAATATCCCAAGTATCATTCAAAATTAAAGAGTGATACTCTTCATTCATTTTTGTGTCCCAATATGGATGAAATGAAGCTTCTACAAATGTATCTGGATCATGAGTCTCTGAAACTTGAGCCGAGAGAAAAGAGGCTTGTTGAAACTGTGATTGATTATGACGATGATTTGAAGGCTCACCGACAAGATCGCCAGTTGCTTCTCGTGTTGAACAGTCCGATCTAGGAAGTGGTGGTGTTGGTGTTGGTTCATGTTCATTGGACTCATCTAGAGGAAGGTGAGTAGGCAGAGTTAGATTTTAATTCTCATTCTCATCATATAAAGAAGAAGAAAAAACCAGAATAAGAATATAAGAAGGAACAAACGCCAAAGATGGCTCGCAGGATAAAGAAGGAACAAATGTCAGATTAGGCTCGTAGGCCAAGAGATTTTCATAAAATTTAACATCTCTTATAATAATTATTTAATTGGCATGAGGTTGAAGAATTATGTAACCTATGACATCTTCAAAATATCCAACAAAAATACACTTCTCACTTTTAGGTTGTAAAGACAACTGTGTCTAGAAAAGTTATCAATGAAAGTTAAGAAATACTTGCACTTAGAAAAAGAAGGAGAAGAAAACGAACCACACAAATCACTATGAACAAGATGCAAAGGGGATGAGCATGCCAAGAGGTACGTTTGTCAAAACTTTCCCAATGATGTTTATTGGGAACATGATTGGCACACACACCATCTCTACAAGAAACCAGAGGAATACCAATCACCATATTTTGATTACATAGTTGTTTCCATGAGCGATGGTTTAGATGACTAAACCACTCATGACAAAGTTTTCTCAAGTCATCACTATGACCAAAAAAAATTGTTGGAAAAGATAATAACCCAAAGTTTTGAAACTTGTACAACCTGGTAATATCATCAACAATTCCATTTGCAAGAACACTCTTAGGATATTTTAGATCCTTGATTACAACTTGGTGAGGTGAAAAATCTATAGTTTTACCTTCACCTGAATGAGTGACTTGATATATTGATAGAAGGTTGCAGGAAAGACTTGCAACACATAATACATCATTAAAATGACCATTATCTACCTGAAATGTTCCAAACCCGATAACACTAAGAGGTCTATCATCACCAACAAATATTTTCTTGGTGTTACATTCATTTAGAGAAGAAAATATGGATTTATCCTTATCCATATGATATGATGCTCCATAATCAATAATTCACTCATCAAAAGAAGTAGAATTTGCATTGAAGGAGAAACCAGAAGAAAAAAGTGCATGCCCGTGAGAATAAGAAGAAGTAGAAGAATCAATATCGATGTTGTGTTTCTTCATCGTTGCTTCTAAATCTCCCATCTTCTTAAAAAATTTGGACTCCACGTGACTATCTCTCCCACAAAAGTTGCAATTTATGTCACCAATCTTCTTACTTCTATATTTTTCTCCGTTTTCACCATTATGAGAAGAAGCTAGATAATACGGTTTGGGACCCTCTTTTTGGTTTTTGTTGTGGAGAGAATGTTTCTTCTTCGGGTTCTTGGATTTATATTTATATGCACTACCAAGCTTAGCAAGAATAACATATATGCATTGATCTTTCGACATATCTATTTTTCATTCTATACATAAGAGTCTAAGTGTTTTGAAATTAGATAATTAATCTTCAATGTAAGGAAAATCATTTGGAATTAACATCATTAACTTATACTCCAACTAGTGGGCCCAAATAATATTATGTTTACCAAACACAGTTTCAAGATTTGCCCAAGCATCATCAATGTCATCAATTCCTTGAAGGTTAAACCTTAAATCAAGAGAGATGGACATTCTGATAATTCCACGTTCTTCGTCATCCTTATTGGCCCATCTTACTTTATTTTCATCATTAGAGGATTCTATTTATTTCCCCAAGTTAATCTGAAACAATCGTTTACTTTTTAATACATCTTCCATATGGGATTTCCATGATAAGTAGTTTGTACTGGTAAGAAAAATATCACTGAGAGATTTCATATTAAAATATGCGGGAAAAAAAAAATTGATGGTTTGGATGGAAAGATCTCGAAAAAATAGGTTGTTTTAAAAAAACGACACTGAAAACAGACTTCGGATGTGAAAATTGTGTCCTTTTGAAAAAAGGGATAAACGATAACCAAATATCCATGTGGAAAGTATAAGTCGGTCCACGTGATGATGCTCCTCCTAACTATGCCTATAAGCTCACTTTTGAATAAGTTACTTATGAAGTGACCCACTTTTATAGAATAAGAAGGAATCACTTTTACAATGAAGTTACTTTGTAAATGAAAGTTGCATGCAAAATAACTTAAAATAAAATGTTAAAGTTATTTAATAGTGATTCACTTTTATGACTTAAGTGAAATTCACTTTACAATTAATGCATGAAATTTAAAAAAAAACAAAAATAAAAAATAGACTTGAACTCAAGACCTCTTACAAAGTAAAGTAATTTTTAACCAAGTGAGCTAGTGCAAAACACATTATAGTCTAAAGAAAGAGGATTGTTGTTGGCCTTGGAGATCATGCTCATAAAAAAACTATTTTCACACAAGAACAAAATTGTGTTTATCGATGACAACAAGAGTTAGATCTCGGTTAGCTTACTCGGAAAATGCAATTTTTCCCTCTATATATGATTTACCGAGATTGCATAGAGCGCACGACAAAGAGCATACACAGATAAGAAAACAGTTTCCGCTATGTTTATGATTTGTCAAGATTGCACAAAGCACATGGAAAATAGCATACACATATTGAAAAGAATACCAATAAAACCGAAATAAAACGGAAATATTATCTTTACAAAAATTTTAAAAGGGCTTATTCGGGATTTATACCTTTGGATCTGACTGAAATGGTCGTATCTTGGGAAAACAAAAACTTCTTTTAGTGTAACGAAAGACGTTCCTTAAGGAAATGAGCGCTCTAGATGCAATGGAATAGTCCTCTTAGCTCATAAATGTATGGAAATGGATAAAACCATAGATGGGGAAACATGGCTTCACAATCTCGACCTATAATAAGAGCAGGTCTTCAAATGTGTTATGATACAATGTTCGACAACACATGTATTCCAACAAAGGATGAACACCTTCAGTAACCACTTATACAACCAGATAAAAGATCAAAATGTCGATGTTTGTATGTAGTAAAACCCCTAAGGGGAAACATCCACAACCCTATCCAATGTGGCCACTTGGAGCAATTTATTAATGCAAAAAAAAAATATTAGAGAGAGATTTACAAGAGAGTTTCTCACAATCAATCATTGGAAAATGACCCTCCATGATATTTAAATAGAGATCATGGACCAATCGGGTGTTAAACCACATATCAATGTAGTCGTTAAGATAAAAGAGAATATGAGTTGTCATATCACTCCATGTCTAGAACATATCATGATTGTCAGATTTCCTAACTATAAATGCATTCTAATGCATAGTAAAGAAACACACTAAGAAAGACACTTTTACCTAATGACACATTAGACCAAGTTGATCTTAAATAACTCCTAAATGACTAAATATCCTAACAAAGACAAAGGCCTATTAATCATGCATTAGAAGCAAAAATTAATAAGTAAGTTGAAAATATTATTAATGCCCATATTATTTTTCCCGTGAAATATTCAGAATGGGTATCTAACCTTGTTCCAGTACAAAAAATGAATGGTGACATAAGATTATGTGTCGATTTTCGTGCCTTAAATAGGGAAAGTGTTAAATATGACTTTCCTCTTTCTAACATGGAACTTATCTTATATAAAGTAGCATGATCACAAATGATGTCACTTCTTAATGTATTTTCAGGTTACAATCAGATTCAAATCTAGAGGATTGGTAAGTATAAAACCACTTTGACCACACACTGGGGCACCTTTTCTTATGAAAGAATGTCTTTTGGTTTGATTAATGCAGATGCTACCTTTCAAAGAGCTATGCAAATATCCTTTGACGATATTATCGGTAAAATTATCCAAATCTATCTCGATGATTTAACTGTTTATTCAAGAAACCGACCAGATCATTTTTGTCATTTAAAACAAGTTTTCCTTTGCTGCAGAAAATTTTGAATGTCTTTGAATCCTACAAAATCTATTTTTGGTGTCATTGTAGGAAATATTCTCAGACATATTGTATCCAACTCAAGAATCAAAATTAATCTAGAGATGGTTATTGAAATTCATAATCTTCAAGCCCCATATTCAAAAAATAAAAAATCAATCTTTCATGGGTAATATTGATTTTGTTACAAGATTCATTCTTGATTTTTCTAGAATGGTAAATCCTATACATAATATGTTAAAGCAAGATTGATCATTTTCTTGGATTGATGACACTGAAAAATATTTCATAGAAATAAAAAAGAAAGCAATCAGTCCTACACTTGTTTTGGAAAAAACAAATTTTGAAATATATTTTATTATTTACACAAATGCCACTGAAGAAGCAAGCTCTGCCATTCTTCTTCAAAAATATGATCAAAACAATTAGCAGTCAATATCTTACATGAGTAAGAGATTATCTGGTGATGAATTCAAATACATTTTAATTGAAAAACATACTTATTCTCTTGTTAAATCTATTGAAAAATTTCGTCATTTTATCTTAGGCAAGAATACTCAAGTAAAAGTCCATTTTCCTACAATTAAATATTTGATTTCACATACACACTTATATGGAAATATTGCACATTGGCTTTCCAATATACATGAACATGATTTCACAGTCACAATTTCCAACACTATTAAGGGATGTGATCTAGCCTTACACCTGGCTCAACACCTTGAACCAGGAACTTCTAAAAATAATGAGGATGCCTTGTCTACAATATTTCTAGTTGAATATGATAATCTTGATTTAGCACCACATCCTTGGTATCAGGATATAATCTACTTTTTGTAGTTCAAAATATGTCCCAATAATATTGAGTATCACGAACGTAGAAAAACTCGAATTGAGGCCTCTAAATATCTAATCTTGAACACACCACTCTTATGTGTGACTATTGATGAACTATTGTTATGTTGTGTAGATGATACACCAACCCAAAATATATTAATAGAAATTCATGGGTCAGTAGATTCAAATATTCACATTTGTGAACAATTTTTTGCCAAAGCTATTGCTCATAAAATTTGAAGAACTGGTTATTACTGGCCTTCAATTTTTAGATATTCTTATAAATTTGTACATGCTTGTATTGAATGTCAAAAATTTATTGGCAGAGAAAAGTTTTATGTTATGCCTTTGGAGCCAATTCTACCTGAATTTATCTTTTCTAAATGGGCATTGGACTTCATTAGACCTATTAATCCTTCATCTTTTATTGGTCATGTTTTTATCTTGACAACAACGAACTACTTTACAAATTGGACTAAAGAAGTCTCTCTCAAGCATGCACAAGATGAATAGGTAATCTCATTTTTAGAATCTAATATATTTTCTTGTTTTGGTCTTCCAATCAAAATTATCTCTGATAATGGGCCAACATGTATATCTATAAAATTGACCCAATTTCTCAACAAACTTAGGGTGAAGCACTTCACTTCATCCATGTATTATTTGCAAGGAAATGGGCAAGTTGAATCAACAAATAAGAATCTGGTCAAAATTCTTAAGAAGATCATAAATTATAAGCCTCACCAGTGGCATATTTTACTTACTTATGCATTGTGGGTTGACTATACCACCATAAAAAACAAGTACTAACCATACTCCTTTTCAATTATTATATGGTCAAGAAGCAATAATGCTTGTGGAACTTGAATTAACTTCCCTTATATTAGCATTGCAAGAAGAAGAGTTTAACTCTACCGATATCTCTCAATGAATTCATGTTATGTTGGCTCTAGGAGAACAAAGGAGCTTTTCTCTTGAGAATCTTAAAAAGAGACAACATTTTGTTAAAAAATACTTCGATAAGAGGGAAAAATCAGTTACATTTGCAGCGGATGAAAAAGTTTTATTATGGGATTCTACTCATGTTGACAAAGGTAAGCATTCGAATTTTTAGAAGTTATGTCTTGGTCCTTATATAATTGCCTCTATTGTTGGAAACAACTATTACTTACTAAAATACACATATGGGTGATTATTTTCTTACATGACTAATAGTTCACATCTGAAACATTATGTTGAACCTGGTTGATTTCTTGTCAATTGTAGTGTTTCTTGTATATATTTGATTTCCAGTTTGTATAGTTTTGTTTTATTATTTTCATTTTGTTTTGGGTTTTTTTTTTTTTTTTTTTTGAGATTTTGGTCAAAGTTGGATCAATCAAGTTACATGATTGTTCATTGAATTACAAAATTTTCATTAATTTGTTTTGGAAAAAAATGAAGGAATACAAATAGTAGTAATGAATGAATTATCTTTAAGTATGCAACACTACTTATGTAGTATTTGTTGAACCAAACAAAGTATCTTGCTGAGAATTAATGATCAAACCTCTTTCCCATCTTCTCCTTTCCTATTCTACCCTCCATGAGTGTTTTTGAAGAGCATATAATAATTTTTTGATGAAATTTCTATTGAACTACCAGAGAAGAAGAATCAATCAACATATATAATTTCAAATTTCAAATGCAAAACCAGAAATTTTGAGTTCTAGTCTATTGGAAATAGACTACCCTGTGGAACCACCAAATGTTGACTCAAAAACTTTCATCACCTATTGTTCTATCCTGAAAATGATTGCAAGGCCTATCAATACATTTATTATGAAATAATAATAGGTGGGGTCCCCTACAAGAAAACATATAAGTGGTTTCTTCCAACAATAACATTTCCACAACATGTTACATTTCATCATATCAGTTTTGACACCTCGGAATGATAATATGTGGATTCAGAATCCTTATGATGTTTGGGTGATGCAAATGCTTGTTTTCATTTGAAAATAATAATGGTAGTTTTGTAAAAGCATCAAGTGGTGATTACTCTTTCTACTTGTTGACATGTATATAACTTATTCTTACCTTCAATTATTTTCTTACTTAGAAAAATTCTTGTCTTATAGTGGGTTCACAAATCTCTTTATCAAAAAAATTGTGTCATGCAAATTACACCTCATTTCTCCGCCACCTACATAGTGTACCATGACTTAATCGCTTTTTCAATCTACTTTTCATAACGGCGAGTTCGTGGGTTAGCAAACTCGCGAGTGTTTCCTTTTTTGTTTTTCATAAGACTATTTTCTCTACCACTACTAAATTGAACCTCATCTTCTGTGATCTAGACTTTGCTCTATACTTAATTTCTTTTTGATATCTCATGTCATGGTGGGTTTGCAGGTTGGAGGACCCGTGGGTTGGTATTTACTTCTTTTTATATGCCTGTTTCTCCACCATAATTTATTAGTTTCCTTTGCTACACATCCAAGACTCATTTAATGCTAAATCCTACAGAAGATAAATGCTAATTAATTTTGAAAAGGTCATTAGCAATTGCAGATTTCTCGAGGTAATTTCCATTTAATTCATATTAACCACTTCATTGAAAAAAGGGTTTAAGTTATATTACCAAGAAAATATTTATTTTGAAATCAACGTCCAAAGGAGCTTTACGAGAGCCCGTCAACTTCACCAAAATGGCTATGAGAAGACTACATTTATGTGGATATACTCTGAACTTGTTTGGCCGAGAAGACCAAAAATTTCATTGATCGAGAACCTATTGGTATTATTCTTCACTACCTTTGCAAGTGAAAAATGAATACACGATTTGGACATCAGGGTCGAAGGATAATTCAACTCCATAGTGAATCCCCTATTTCTTTACCAGCATCATTTTTCAATAAAATGTTGAAGTTACCAGAGCCAACCATTATGTTTAAAGGAGACGAAGAAAGGAATTTTCTAAAGGAAAAATATAATGGATTGGAGCTCTTACAACAATACCAAGAAGATCCCACAACAATTCTAGAAGACATATCAAGAATTCAAGTTAGTTAATTAAAGAATCCCTATCGAGAACTAGCATGGATTTTCACTAGAGTTATAGGTCATGAATCCAAGACAACCATTCCTCGGTGGCCCTCTATATCATATATTATAAAATTCATGAAGAAGCAATTTTCGATTGGGGAAAAAGCATTTCTTCATAAATCTCTACATAGTTGTCAAATTTTAAGAGTGAAAAGAAATTATATATGGCATCTTATTTGATATTTATTATTACTTACTGTCATCTATTCAAAGGTTTGAGTATCGGAAAAAGGGTGAACTATAAAATTGATCCAGTTACTATGTGGTATCAAGGCTTATGGAGACAAAAGTTTAATTACTATTTGTATGAAGTATACAATGAATTTGTTTTTATTTTCAAAAAACTTGTTTTTGGATAAAATACTTCCAAACTGTCATGAGAAGCATTAACTTTCCTAGAAAAAAAGGGGATTATAGAGAGTATGGATAATTACAACATTGTGAAGATTTATTGTTCTCATGAAAGCCCTGCTTTTCTTCCATATTATATTCCATACATATTATTTTCTATTGAGGTTGCAAGGTAGTATAAGTTATGGTTGCATTTATTCCATGAAAAAAGAAAGAAGCAATTTATTCCACTCCCATGGAGAATTGGTGAAATCTTGTTGAGAGGAATCACTAAAATTGATGAATTTGCAATCCATATTGACCAATATAATTTGAAATTCATAGAGGAGATCAACGTATTTGACCCAGAACATATCTTTATTGATCACATCACATCAGTTAGGTATAGTAATTCACTTACCAATACATTCATTTTTAGAGAAGAAGAAGGTGATAGTCATGATCCTCTGACACAATTTGTTGAGAAAAGAATAGATGATATTGAAACTATTGTGAGCACAACTGACCGATACAAGCAGAAGGGAAAAGTATCGAATGAAAAAGGTTCTCAATATCCCATTTCCTCACAAAATAATGGCCCACCCAAAAAGAATATTCAATCGGAAACATCACAATAGATAAAGTCTTCAAAAAACAATTAAAGTGATGGAGGTGACAAAAATCCTCTGCAAGGTAAATTGGAAAAATCACATAAACTTCAAGTTAAAATAAAAAGGACCAATTCTCAGCAAGAAATTGAACAACACGTACTTGAAATTGAAGCCTCTCTAGAAGATATGGACTTGGAAGTTGATATTAAAAATATTCAACTTCTTGATGATGACCAACTAATACAAGAAAATCAACAGCTTGCAGTTGAGCTTTCCATTCAAGAAGAAGTATTTTCAGAAGAGGAATCCATTTATGTACAAAATGATTTATTTGATAAAACTTCCAAAAAGTTGATTCTTGAAAGATCTTGTTATAAAAACAAAAGGGGGAAACTTCGCACTGAACTTGACCTTAGTAATTTGCATGCATCTCGAATTTCCAAGTTTCATAAAGCCACAGGGGATGCTCTGGATTTTTCGATAGATGATATGGAAGTTGATAATGTCAGGCTTAAAGAGAATCAAATAATTAGAATCTACTATAATGCCACCTCTGATACTTGCAACTACAGTTTCAGCAATCCAACTTGGAAAGAGCTCCAACAAAACTCCATAATCAAGCCTAAGGATAAAAGGGGTATAAAGTTTACTTTTTACGACCAGGCATTATGTTGAATAAAATATTAAGAAAAGAATGTCTCTTATCTTAGAAACCTTTGACTTGGAAAATAACTTTGTTTCTCTTGGTTCCAAAATTCAAAATACCAGAGAGTATGTACAAGCCGACTTAACAAATGATGAAGGGTTTTATATGGATGCACTCTCTACATTTGTTATAAAGATTTCAAGGATATTGATTGAATGCCAAAGAAAACAAGAATATTTTCCCTCTCTGACTCGTGTCAAGCAATTGAAGGCATGCTGGATAAAAAAGACCAATATATTAAGAGAAATATTAGGTGATTTAAATGCTTTAAGTAGCAAAAGGGTTGAAGATTATTCTAAATTAACGAGGTTAGACCTTATTGGTACTATTATTGAAGTACAATATCCAAAACTAATTGTGAATTCAATTCTTCAAACAAGACAACAATTTGAAGAAAATGTTGAAATATTGAAAGGATTGTCAGTAGAAAAATTGAGCAACATGGTTGAATATACAAAACAAGACATTCAAAGTTGTCTTGTTGAGCATTTAAATAGAAATGAAGACATCGAAATTACATTACAACAACTTTCAATTGAATATAGAGAAATTGAAGGTACCTTATTTGATATAAAAGTTAAGCAAGAAGTAACCGTCGCTCCTTTACATGATTATATTGAAAAATGGTTAGAATCAACATTAATCAAGATTGTTGAAGAAAACCAAAGAGAAGCAGTTGGTACCAGTGACGAAATTTTCGCCAGACAAAATATAAGAGAAAAAACGACCCAAAAATGAGAGGAGATTCCATTACAGTAATTATGAATTGATCACATCCTTATCCTTGTCCTTTTAGAATTCATCCAGTTATATTTGATCTTACTATAATGAATATAACCGAATTCTAATCGTTCCATTTATCTTCATTCCAAGTCTTGCTTTGTTTACGCCCAATTCACATTCTTCTCTTCTCTTATTTTACTTTATATTTTATGGTCCATGGGATTCCCAATCCTAGTCTATTTGGACGAATGTTTTTATTTGTATAAGACTATTAAAGACATTGTTTTTTAGAAATCCAAGAGAACTGTTTCGGGGTTAATTTTAATTATATTTTTTTAACTCTGATCATTTGAGTAAAAGATGTTTGAAGTTGACCTATCAAATTCTCATTTTGATCTTAATAGAAAGACTCTTTTAAAGTTCTCTTTAATTTGGGCAATTTTCTTTCCTTTCCATGAATGTATCTTCCCATAAATGTGATAAAAAATATTTAATAATGTAATGGACGTGAGATTTGTGTTATGATTTTCTTATTTCTACAACAATATTTTGTGAGTGGGTTCCTAGTCTCTTTCTCAGGAACTTTTGATCTATTTATATTTTATATCATTAAAAAATATATGTTTCTTATTTTATTTGAGTAATAAATATTTGGAGTTTGTTGATTAACATTCTTCTACATTTATATTTTTCCTAGAAAAATTTCAAGATAAATTTTAAATTTTTTAAGAGGAGTACCACCTCTATAAAAAAGAAGGGGGATTTCATCCTCGTGAGGTTGTTGTTTCAATCTTAATCGATTCAAACATCAACATTTTCGGTGACCATACTGGGGAAAGAACAAAAAATTTGGTTTTACAGCAGAATTATTTATGACTCGGCCTCAACCTAACCAAACCCAGTTGCAAATTGAATTAGGAAATCAAACAAGCATTTTGCATCAATTATATGGTCTAGTGCTGACAACAGCCCAAAATCACAAAGAACTTGAAAGATCTTGGCAAACTCTTTCCCGTGAAGAAGAAAGAGAGATTGTGAGAAGATGAATAAAAAGAAGGAAATATAGAGATTGTGAGAATATGAATAAAAAGAAGGAAATATAGAGATTGAAATTGGAAAAATATAAGGATCCGATAACGAGGAGAAAAACAAAACAACTTGAAAATTTTGAAGAAAGTTCAATTGTTAAAGAAGAAAAAAATAAAATCATGGTTGATAGAGAAAAAAAAATCAAGACCCTCCTGAGAATCGTGAAGAAAGAAGACAAAGAGTTCCATGGATAAGGGTTAGAAATATCCCTTTAAATATCCACGATGAACAACATCAATTTCCAACCCTCCCACAAGGGTTATTACCAACATTCCCAGAACATGGATTAGATGATCCAAAGAAACATATGGAAAATTTTATGAGCCTATGTAAAATTCATCTAGTTGAACATGATGATGTAATGGTACAATTACTTCTTCAAACATTGATAGACCAAGCCCATGAATCGTATATGTCCCTTCCAGTAAATTCAATTACTACTTTTGATGATTTAGAAGGCATGTTTCTAACCATGTATGCTCCTTCGAAATTATATCATACTCGACTCACATAATTCACCCAAATCCGTTTGAAAAGGGTTGAAAGGATCTGAGATTTTCATTTTTTATTTTTAAGAACGCTTAATAAAATAAAATAAAATCAGAGACAAAATTATCTAGTAATCCCTGGATGCTACAAAAATGAAATTCCTTCAAACTTCAAGTTTGCAATTAGAGCTTCACAAATTGAGAATTTAAATGGAGCAATGAATAAACCAACAAAAATGGAAGAGATTATGTTTGAGACTGATGCAAATCCAAATATTATTCGTGTTAGAGTTCAAAGAGAAATGGATACACTCACTATCTCGGATCAAGGAGCCTTATCTTCAAGAAGATTTGAAGATCAAAGAACACGAAACATTGGATATCAAGGAATTGGTGGAGGGATACTCAAAGGAGTAATTCTTAATGTAACAAATGATCTAGCAATGATGAAAGATACTAAACAAAGAATGGAAATAGCACAGATGAATAGAACCATCAAACAGATGAAAAATGAATTGACAAGATTAAGGAGAAATGAGAATTTTCTGCCAAATCTAGGAATTCATGTTCAGGAACAAAGGATAAATCCAATTCAAGAACAGAGAATCAGAAGTGATGGTACCACTAATTAATTCAGAAAAAGGGAACCAACAGCGCAAAATCCAAACGTTGTAGTATTAGAAGATGTTTTTGAATATCAAAACATTGATCAAGAGGTTGATTTCATTCAAGAAGAAATTCTTGAATATGTACAGAAGAATGAATGCAAGTCATCCATATATATATTTGATGAGAATGAAGAGAAAAATATCTCACAATATGATGGTGTGCAAACAAGAGCACAAGCAATTAAACTCAAAATAAAAGACAATCTATAAACAGGAAAAGAAAAAGAAAAGTTGAGACCAAATATGCCATAAATGAATAAGCAACAATCAGTTGCAATTCATTCTAAGAATCCTCCATGGATGATATACAATGTAATAGATGATCTATCAAAATTAAGGATTACTTTTCCATTTATGGAAGTTGTGAAAAATACCCAGCAAAGGAAAAATATCCCTAAAACTTTAGATGAATCCAATCATAGAATGGAAGTTGTTGCATCAAGCTCAAAAAAACAACAAAATAATTCAACACGCTGACCACAAGGTAAAATCCCACCTTTTAATATTACGATAGAAAATCATGATGTTGTCCTTCATAATTTCATGATTGATACAAGAGCTACAAACAATATCATGTTATTATCAGTCATGGAAGCACTTGGGATGGGTTGTACCAAGTACTATGAAACCGGGGAGAGTATTTATGCCATTGATTCAAGAAAAGTTCTGACATATGGAGAAATTAAACATTTTTATGCTTGGATAACGGTTGCCCCACATGTCACCATTGTATTCACAATTACAGCGGTTGATCTTCCTCTAGCTTATAGAGTGGTCCTTGGTAGAGATCGGTCTGCATTAATTGGAGGGTATATCATGAATGATGGGAGTTGCATGATGTTACCTAATAAATATGGAACAATGCTGAAGGTTTAGCGTGAACCAATAAAACCATTCTCTTTTAAGAAAAAATATAATGAATTGATGCAAGGTTGTGTCGATTTCGGTATAGGGAATTATGTCGTGTTGGACCCAAAACAACCAAATATTCCCAAACAAAAAGAAGAAAGTTGTTTTAAAGGATTTGGAGAATGCCCTTTGATGGTGCATGTTCTAGTTCAGGGAGTGGTGTTGGAATTGTACTTAAAGATCATGATTCAATTATACATTTGTATGCCATCAGATTGGAATTTCCTTGCACAAATAATGAAGCAGAATATGAGGTGTTGATCCAAGGGATGATTTTGGCATTAGAAATGAGCATTGAAAATGTGATTATAACTGGTGACTTTGAACTAGTTATAAATCATATTACTCAAAAATATAAGATCAAAAAGGAAAGATTAAAGTTTTATGAAAAAAGAGTGAATGAACTAATGGACTCATTCAGTTCATTTAATATATATTTTATCCCTAGAGAAAGGAATCAAAAAGCAGACTCGTTTGCACTTGTTGCATCATTATTTAATCTAGATTATTTTCAAGATAAGAATACTTTTCAAGTGAAGAGAATATTCATACCTTCGGTTCTTAATAACCAATAATATCTCCAAGTATTTGAAAATAATGAATAGTTGAATGATTTTCTTTCCAATGCAGGTGAACCGGAAGAAAGCATTGCATTGATTTAAAAAAAATGGTGTCAAATATGAATTTGTTTTCACAGGAGATTATAAGACCAAATATCTGAAAGAAGAAGAATCTACACGAAAGATTAAACAAATTCAAAAGATAAACATTGGAACTGAAAGTTCTCCAAAATATGTGAATCTATTCCACACCAAATTCCCACACTACTAAGTGTCACACTTATGTATCTCATTCTACGAAGTGTCATAAGTGTCGTATGCACATTATCAAGTGTCATATGCACCTTACTGAGTGTTGCATGCACTTTCTCAAGTGTCGTATACACCTTACTAAGTGTCGCATGCACTTTATTAAGCGTCACAACTTTGACACCATGGAAGAACATTTGTCATAATCCCTAATCAATGTGGAGGAGAAGAACTCGTCATGAGAAGGTTGAAAAACTGCTTTTTACCTTGATATTTTGACCATTTTTGAAGGTCAATGCTCCCTTTCCCATGTCTAGGGAGCGTTGAACTCTTATCAATGCTCCCCTACCCATATATAGGGAGAATTGGCAATGTTTTGTGTTCAATATTGGGGGAACGTTGAAGTGGTTAGAGGGATTTATAACTAACCCGCCTTTTTCTAAGGACTAGCTCCAAGGAGATGAGGTTTGCTTGGGTCGAATCATATCTCATGGCTCCATATTAGGATAAAATCCCAACTTATGGATCAAAATCCTCAACCATTTCCTAAAATCCTTCATAGTAGTTAATCCTCCAACTCCTACATAATGAGTGCATTCCAAGGTGAAAAATGGGGAGAAAGGATTTCAGAGTGTCAAACCTTTGATCTTGTGAGGAGAATTCATAAAAGAATCATCATTCTTATCTCGAAACATTCAGGCAAGGGATAGACTGGAGATCTTGGGGGAGTTGTTGCAACATCAACATTGGTTTGTAAGTACTTCACCATGTTTCTCCATTAATATAACTTGGCTTATTTCCTTCATACTATTGTTTATACATGTATGTTTATATAGATATATTTTCTCTTGTCTAATGATATATTGTAGGAGTAGAAGGTGTTTTTTTGTTCCTTGCAGAATTTCTTCATCGTGATAGAAGCTTGGACAACAAGACCAAATATTGAAGATCAGTAAGGACAACCATCGAAAAGGAGTAAGTCACACTTATTTCTTCTATATTCTCTTCCTATAGACAAAAAGAATAGATCTAAAGGAATGTTAATGTCCATTTGTTTGTTTTTTTGTCTTGGATAATAGGGGTCTATATATCCAAGGGATATTTCACATGTTCGCAGGGGAAATATTCTGAAACAGAGAATTGGCAACCATATTGGGAAATGATTGTTCCTAGGTTTCTATCCCTTTGAATCGTGGTTGTCCTTTGATCTTTTTATGTTGATGCTTGTTATTTGAACTCTTCATGTTTTTTGTTGAATCTGGGAAAAATTTGGTGATGTTCCAACCACTTTGAAGCATTAACGCTCCTCCACAGTGACCCACAAAGTGTTGAAAACCATTATCAATGCTCTCTAATAGTGTCTTGAGGAACATTTACCCCTGTTCAATTCCCTGTTTGCCTCATTATAGGAGCATTGATCTCCTTCCTGGGTCAGTTTTCAACTCAGTTTGATTTCTTCTCCTCAGATTCTTCACTCATATCTTTGCTTTAGAGTCCTCTAAACTTGGTTATGACTTTGTTTGATTGAAATAATTGTGATCACCGACTTTTCTTTCCTCTTTTGAGCTTGTAATTACTTTCAAATTTATGGAATGAGCATGACTTCCTTGGGATAACCTGATCCTTTGGTCAAAGTCTATCTTACCAGTGGTTTGATCCTCATCACGAAGGTTTTAAAAATTTTGTTATCCTGATTTCAAAACTTATTTTGAAGTTTTCTTCATTGATTTGAAATTACAACTTGGCATTTTGATTCTTGCTACTCATTTTTTAGGTTTTCAAACAATGATTTCCTTTCTCTTTCACAATTTTGAGTCCTTGATTGAACAAGTTTTCTCATACTGAATTATTTCAGTTCTCATCAAACTTTTAAGTGCACTTTGTCTTTCTCTTTGTGTTCCTTTGTGTCTAACATTGATTTATTTCATTCTAATTGAAAGTTAGGAAGTAGAAATTCTTTTTATTTGAAGATATTCCATTGCATATACAATCAAACAAAGAGAAATGTTTGCGTTCTTAGAAGTTTTGTTTTGGTGCATGTTTTGAAAGAACTGGTATTGCATTTGCTTTAGGATTTCAGAAAAAATTGCTTTATAGTTTAGCATCATTTTGAAAAGTTGCATGATATTGAGTGTTTGTTAAGAAGAAAATAACTCTTCTCCTTCTCATAGATAGAATTCATCGAAAATAAATGTTTGCATTTCATTCTTTTTTCATTCTATTAGAGTTGAGTCTCACACACCATTAGTTTTATCTCCATGGACCTTTTTGAGTAACGAAATCCATTAAAATCAACCAGTGTGCTTAGAAAATCAACTAGACATTTTTTGGTTTATAGTACATCAACAATAGCATAGGGTTAGAATCTTTGGACTAGGGAAAGTGAGTAAATTGTCCAAGATTACTAAACAAGACTGTAGAACACTAAAGAGTGAAAAAATCCAACTGTAGTATAGGCATAGCCAAGAACCCCCTCTAACATAGGGGCTAAACATAAGGTCATGTGCGGAAGAGAAACTGAGATTACCCCTCCAAAGATTGACCAATCATAGTGGAAATAGCATGTATTGGGGTTTTTCTTGAGTTTTACTGATTCATTTTGTCTCGATGCTTCATGAATCTTGAATCTGTTTGAGGTCCGTAGGATAATTACTGGTCCACTTGTCTCCAGTCCTCTAGAAGACCTCCAGACTTTGTTATCCTACCCATAAGTTCGGTCTTGACTATTGACTGTATGCCCTCGGAGGTCGACTGTGTGTTGGTAAACTTAGTGGCCTTTCCTAGGTATCTACATAGGTGACTATGGGGGGATTCCCATGGTACCGAGGGTAGACATCGCATCACACTTTCAGTACCCTTGGATGGTGATCCCATGAAGCGAGGGTTGCTTGCACCAAGAAGGGTTTTTACATGGAGTTCGAGGTAATTTCTTCTCATATCTTCACTGACGGCTTGATATTTAGTCTTTGGAATATCCTTTGACATATTATTTGTTTGGTTGATTACCTGTAGATATTTTTTAGGGGTATGTGTTATTTCGAAGTTCATAGTTGGCCTTAGGGATTGTTATTTTAATTTCATCGTGTCCAATCAAGGGCTTATAATATCTCGTAGAATGCAAGTTTTGGATCCTGAAGTTCACAAACGTCAACACGACTCTTCTAATGAAGGAATAGTTGAAGAACAAACTTCTAAAATTGGGAGTGTAGCTCCTAGAAGTGGCCAACTGGTCACAACCTTCGTAGAAGGTGTTGTACCTTACACAAATCCCCCTTTAACTGATATTCTTGGCCCACTACTTGTTGAACAATCATCCACAATATTTTTTTATGCTTATTATTCTTATCCTTTATCGACCAGTTCAGCTAATAGGTTATCTTCTGATTACACAAATGGAATACTAATTCACCTAATGGACCCAGAGATAGACGCACTGGCACACATCACTATTGTTGGTGATTCTTCTTTACTGGGAACATATGTGACCCGGGTTACTCCTACACAACCACTTGCGAGTACATCTCCCTCCACACATGGGTCGGGTAATATTTTTTCTTCACTAATCCCACTTATGCACACATCAAGTTCTTTACTTGGTCATCCCATCGGTTAGATGCCCATCAGTCAAATCGTTCATACAACCACAATTACACAAGCTACTCAACCTACATATCCAACTTTACAAATGGGGAGTTCTTATATACCCTTCACTGGAGGTCAATATTCAACTAGAGGGCAACCTTTTGTCTGGGGAAAACCCTCAACTATGAGGAAAACTCCTATCTAGGGGAAACAACAACAAACTTGGGGGAAAGCCTCTCATGAAGGTCCTTCCATTCCCACTACTATTGGCATGTATCTTGGACAACCATATCCAAGAGTTGTAAAATTTTTATGGGGTCAACCTAATCTAGCGAGAATTCCTCAGCAAGGAATTTTTCCCAATCAATCTGTGAACCCCATGATTCCAACACAACATTCCCTTAAAACACAGTATATGGGAGGTCCATCAAGCCAATCAAAATACATGGGAAAACTGTCAGGTCAACCTCAATACATCATAGGACCATGGGGTAAACTGCAGTACATAGGAGGACCATCCGAAAGCCACAATACATGGGAGGATCATTTGGTTTTGTCATCTCGTCGCTGTGTGTATATGGTCCTACTAGTGTTCCTATGTCACATGGTTACTACCAGTATCCACAGGTTAACTGAAAACTTCCAGTCTTGGCTACATTAGATCTATCTGATTTGTCGCATTTGACCAATGATCTCATACTACATGCCCAATTTTTTCCTCCAATCCCTGCCAAACTACCTTCCGATATCCCAAAATTCGACAAGAAACCTATAGAAGACCCTAATAACCATGTAATGGCCTTCCATCTTTGGGATGGATGATTCCATTCGTTTATGACTTTTCCAGCAAACCCTCATAGGAGTAGTAGCAAAATGGTATATTAAACTGCCACGAAATTCCTTTAGGGACTTCAACTCTTTAGATATGACATTTTTGACACATTTCCAACCATCGATTCGGTATGAAACTAGTACAGAGATTTTAAATTCTCTTAAGAAATCCACCTCCACTCACATATCTGATCATATTCATGAATGGATGTGGAAATGACGATTGATTAAAGCCACCATTATGGACCAACTCTTGGCAGTTGGTTTACCAAGTCACTTTTTCCACTCATCACTAGAGATGTTGTCGTGGGAGGTGTTGTCACTAAGGAGCAAGTCATCAGTCGTGCTCAATATTTGGACTTGGTATATTCCCAGTCCGACACAATTTATGATATGATCCCTCATGCTCCTCTATCATCGAATGATCCATCAAGACCTTCTCTGAAATCCCATGTTGATGGCATGGTGGGTTACGTTAACAACACCAAAACTGCTTCCTCTCCTGTTCAAACATCCAAGGTGAATGTGGTCCATTCCAGTTCATCTCAACAACCTGGAGGTAAGAAGAAAAATGAGTGTAAATCCAATAAATATTCTAACCAAGAAGAGAGTACAAAAACTATTGATACCCAACCGAAAAGGAAAGCTAAGCTTCCCTACATGATTTGTATGGAGGACCACTACATGAAATAATTCCCTCATTGTGAGGAAGTTACTAAATTTATGAAGGGTACCTCCCTACCGACAGTGTTAACTGACCCTTTCCCAACTCAGCATCAACAAATGGTTGCACAAAATATTTTCCCTATGCAAAGGGATGACGTAGGTCGGTCCCACCATGGGGATGCTTCCTCAAGCACCGCTCATGTTTTTATGTGTAAGGATATAGTTAGCCTAATGACCAGAGCTAATACTTATGACACTCCTCCATAAAATCATGTCAATGGAGGTGTTACCGATAAGCCCTCCACTTCCACTCTTCCTCCATCCTCTTCCCCTCTTCAAATCGAGAGGATTTTTGTTGACTCAATGTTGCACCCACCCAAGGGCATAATTCAAAAATCGATATTTAATCCAAGTGCCCATGCTACTAAAAAACACAACATTTTGTAATATTTGGCGCAAGCACCTTATTCTATGTCGACGCTTGAAGTTCTAGAAAACTGTCCAAGTCAATGTAGAACCATGTTCTCATCCATTGGAGTTGTGGATCTAGAGGCATCAAATATGATTATGTTTAATCTGGACTATTTTAAATTGAGGCTCTCCCACCACCTGGAATTCAAAATTCACACTATAATTTATGGGAAGAACATACATCACACTATTTTGGATGAAGGAGCTTCTACATGTGTCATGTCTTTGTCTTCTTGGAGAGACATTGGTTCTCCTAAACTTAATTGGTCTCCTACCACCATTAAAGAGTTTGATCGATGTGGTTTCCAACATTATGGACTCTTACAATATTTCGTTGTGGAATTAAAGGGAAAAATTGTTTCTATCAACATTGAAGTGGTTGATGCACCCATGGATTATAATTCGTTGCTTGGTCATAGTTGGTTCTATGCAATGATTGTTGTCGCTTCTTCAATATTTCGCATTTTTCAATTTCCCCATCAAGGGAAAATTGTGATTGTTGACCAAATTGATTATTGCACACCAGATCTCAATCATTCTGCAGCGAATAATATCCCTTTCCTGAGACAGTTCGATATTAAGTATGGAAGTGTGGGAGTAGGTCTCCTCAAGGATTCCTCACTCATGGGAGTTTTCACCTTACCTCCCCCTGATCCCCCACATGAGGTTTCCACATTAAATATGATTATGGATATGATGCAATGATCTTATGAATCATTCAATCCTCGGGCAGTGTCTAGCCTATTTTCCACTGAAACACTTAGGTGACATCATGTCACTTAGTCTAGCAGAGTCTCGTCTCCCACAATATCCGGTAACTGAACCTTCCATTCCTCTACCTATATCAATTGATCCTCTTTCTTCCACCCTCTTTGGTGAACCTATCTATATTACTAACCAGAAGTCTAAGTGAGTGCAGAAGAAGAGTTGGGGGATGAAAAAAATCTTGGGGGGCATGTCTCCAGCCTCTGGACATCATATTGAAGTTAAACCGTCAACTTATTATGATGATGCTGGGGGAAAAGTACTAACCTCTGAACACCATGTTGGGAAAAATCCTGCCAATAAGTATCAATCAATGTACCAACCTCTAGAAATCATGTTGGGAAGAGGCTCATCCATGGGTATTACACCGAGCATAGTTCATTTTTTATTTCAAGCTCATTAAAAACTGAAACTAACGCCGAGCACGGTTTCATTATTTGTTTCAAGCTTGTTAAAAATTGAAGCAGAATACCAGCATATTTTGTCATCCTTTGAGCTCGTTAAACCATGAAGAGTTGTCTTTTGAATGGTAGTTTACCCCTTTTTCATCCTTGTAAGACTAACTACGAAAAATGTGTACTCTAGTCAATCATGACTAGAAGAGTTGTCCCTTATAATATTTTACACTTTTTCAAGCCTAGGGGACTAAATTTATGAAAAAGAACATCCACGGAATCATCTTTAATATATTTTCATACTCTCTAAACATGAAAAGACCATCTATTTTTCTTTCTTTGGACTAGTAAAACATGCATTGAACGACCCATACGGGGCCGAACCCCTCCTTCTTCAGGTTTGTTAAACATATGATGAGGGACTTATCAAAGATGAGATATACTGAGCATTTGTTATCCTCCTCAAGCTCGTTAAAAAACAAAGAGGTACTCTCCAATCATGGTGGGGGGGAAATTGAAGGAAGTGGGTCAAGTTTTTTGGAAAGCATCATGGCAGTTGTTTGTTGTCACCCTTGAACATGGCACATGTTTGCGTCTATTATTACAGTTGGATAATCTTCTTATCTCTTAGTCATACCAATCCCATGAGTCCTCATACTCCTTTAGCTCACCCAAAGAGTTCCTCGGTGATCGTCACACTATGTTTTAGTCTATGTCTCGATCGATTCAATGCTTCCAAGTCATTTTTCATTCCTCACAATGTTCAAGAGAAGTTTCACTTTAAACTAACCACTCTGTAGTATCACCAGTATTCATCCTCATGCCAATCCATATTCATTTAATCCACCATCTTACATCACTTTCTTGTGTCAGTTTTGTATCGATGATGGGGGATACATCATGGCCCTCCTTTGATGAGTATGTTCCTATCAGCTTCAACACATTATCCAAGAATTAGACTTAGAAACTAGTTATTACCTTGGAGCTTATGTGCCTCAATGGCAGGTTTCCTCACCTTCGATAGTAGGTTTACACCATTGGCCTATGATCGAATGATTCCATGGATTTTCAACTTCATCTCATTCATTCACATTTGTTGGAATGTACCAGGGTACCTTGGGATTCATTGTCATCATTGGTGATTTCCCTCACACTTGTTAATGATATACATTATTGACTGGTAATCAAGTGGTTTCTACCATGTTTGACATCAAGTCATCTATTCACATGGCTAGAATCATACTTTTTTAGGATCGGGATGAAGACCCTAGGTTGGGTGCTCACTCTCTTATGTTCTTTACCTATGCTATGATGGATATCATTTGAATATGTATAATATTCCAGTATAACCACTATATTGGAAATCTCACTGATGTATATGTTGTCACATAGATCCACTTTACATTGGTTTGTGGCTATGTTTTTGTCATATCATAGCTCCACTGTGTATTCTTTCGTGACTTTGATCAAATCATGTCATGGAGGTATGGATCCACATTGTATCTCCGGTGGCCATATCCTTAGTCAATACTTTCATGGATCCATGGTGTATTGGTCGGTGGCCATGCTTTGATTTAGTTTACTCTGAGCATAGGTATGCATGCCTTAGGTATGATACATATATACTTTTTTATGTTTGTTTTCAGCTTCTGACAGACTCTCCTACTCCAACACCCTTACATTAATATTTTGTAAAGTGTTTCAGCCATCAATTTCTCCTCTAACCTCACACTTTAGGGGGCATCTATTACACACCAAATTCCCACACTACTAAGTGTCACACTTATGTATCTCATTCTAATAAGTGTATCAAGTGTTGTATGCACCTTATCAAGTGTTGTATGCACCTTACTAAGTGTCACATGCACTTTATCAAGTGTCGTATGCACCTTAATAAGTGTCACATGCACTTTATTAAGTGTCACAACTTTGAAACCATGGAAGAACATTTGTAGTAATCCCTAATCAATGTGGAGGAGAATAACTCATCATGAGAAGGTTGAAAAAATGCATTTTACCTTGATATTTTGACCATTTTTGAAGGTCAACACTCCCTTGCCCATGTCTAGGGAGCTTTGAACTCTTATCAACGCTCCCATGCCCATGCATAGGGAGTGTTGACAACGCTTTGTGCTCAATACTAGGAGAGCATTGAAGTGGTTAGAGGGAGTTATAACTAACCCACGTTTTTCTAAGAACCATCTCCAAGGAGATGAGGATTGTTTGGGTCAAATCATATCTCATGGTTCCATCTTAGAATAAAATCCCAACTTATGGAGAAAAATCCTCAACCATTTCCTAAAATCCTCCATGGTGGTTAAGCCTCCAACTCCTATATAATGAGTGCATTCCAAGGTGAAAAGGGGGGAGAAAGGATTTCAGAGTGTCAAACCTTTGATCTTGTGAGGATAATTCATCAAAGAATCATCATTTTGATCTTGATACATTCAGGAAAGGGCTGGAATGGAGTTCTTGGAGGAGCTTTTGCAACGCCAACATTGGTTTATAAGTACTTCACCATGTTTCTCCATTAATATAACTTGGTCTATTTCCTTCATATTGTTGTTTATACAGGTATGTCTATATAGATAGATCTTCTCTTTTCTAATGATATATTGTAAGAGTAGAAGGTGTTGTTATGTTCCTTACAAAATTTATTCATTATAATAGAAGCTTGGAAAACAAGACCAAAGATTAAAGATCAACGAGGACAATCGTCGAAAACAAGTAAGCCACACTTATTTCTTCTATCTTCTCTGCCTATAGAAAAAAAGAATATATCAAAGGAATGTTAGTTTTCGTTTGTTTGTTTTTCTATCTTGGACAATAGGGGTCTATATATCCAAGGGATATTTCACCTATCCGTAGAGGAAACATTTTGTAACAGAATCTTGGGATTGATTGCACACCAAAATAAGTTGATCAATGTACTGCTTTGTTTAAGGAATACTTTGATTTTCTTGCATGGAGATATGATGATCTCAAAGCTTATGATAAATCAATATTACATCATATTATACCACTAAAAGAAGGGACCAAGCCATTTAAACGGAAGATGAGAATATTAAATCCTATGTTGAAGGCCTTGGTGAAAATAGAAATTGAGAAATTGAGAAAAGATGAAATATTTTTCCCAAACAGACATTCAGAGTGGCTCTCTAATCCAGTAACTGTAAGGAAGAAAAGTGGAGAAATTTTCTTATGTGTTGACTTTTGAGATTTAAACAAAGCAAGTATAAAATATAATTATCCTCTTCCAAACATGGAAACGTTACTCCAACAAGTTACTGGCTCATCTCTCATGTCCATGCTATATGGTTTCTCGAGGTATGATTAGGTCCTTATTGCAGAAGAAGACAAGTTGAAAACTACTTTCATCACGTCATGGGAGACATATGCATATGTCTACATGTCATTTGGTTTGAAAAATACTGGAGAAACTTTTCATAGGTCCATGGATCATGCCTTCCAAGATCTAATTGGGAAACTCATGGTTGATTACCAAGATGATCTCATTGTTTATTCCAAGATAAGAGAAAAGCATATTGGCCATCTAAGAGAAGAGTTTGACTGGTGCAAATTATATGGAATCTTCATAAATACCAAGAAGTGTTTACTTTCAGTCTCTGAAGGGAAATTATTGGGACACATAGTCAGTAAAGAAGGAATTTATATCGATCTCGAAAAAGTAAAGTCCATTAATGAATTAAATCCACCAACATAAAAAAAGGGAGTTCAATCATTTTTTGGCAAGATAAATTTAGTGAGAAGATTTGTCCCAGATCATGCAACGATTATCAAACCAATAAACACTTTGTTAAAGAAGGATCGCATATTTGAATGGACCCAAGAAATAAAAAAAAACATTCAAAAACATCAAGCATGCAATCACCACAACACTTGTATTGATTAGCCCTGATTTTAGTAAAGATTTCATTATATATTATTTTTCTTCCTAAGAAACTATTGCTTCCATTCTCACACAAAGAAATGTTAAAAGAGAAAAATTACCAATAAGCTTTATGAGAAAAAATCTTCATGACTATGAATTGAAGTACTCGGAGATAGAGAAGCAATATATTTCGTAGTCAAAGCAGTGGCTCGTTTTAGAACCTATATTCTATCTTCCCATATCATTGCATATGTTTCTACTTCTCTTGTGAAAATTCTTCTCGGTCAACAATTAAGATAAGGGAAAAGGGAAAATTGGCTAGCAAAAATTCAAGAGTTGAGCTCAAGCCACTGAAAGCAGTCAAAGGACATGGGTTGTGTAAGCTTATTGTTGGATTCGATTCTTTAAATGGGACCATATCAATTTAAACAGAATCATCTACATCAGCTCATGAATGGTATAAGGATGTAATTTTTTATTTAAAATCAGGCCAATTCCCAAATGGCATATCACCAAGAGAAAGGAGGGAACTAAAAATAAAATAAAATCAATATGTATTGGTTGCCGAAATTTTGTTTTGCAGAAATTTTGATGGGATTTTGTTAAGATGTGTTGATGCAACAAAGGCTCAGAAACTAATGAAAGAATTTCATGAAAGAATTTGTGGTGGTCACTTTGCACCCACAGCTACTAAACATAGAATAATGAGAGTTTGATATTATTGGCCAACTATTTTCAAAGATTCACATTCGATGATAAGAAAATGTATTTCTTGTCAAAAAAAATTAGGAATCATGAAGAGAGAAACATTGCCTTTGCAACCCATAGAAATAGAAGCACCATTCACTCAATGGGGACTTGATTTGATTGGTCCAATAAATCCAAAATCAATCAAAGGCCATTTATATATTCTCACTACAACAGATTATTTCACAAAATGGATGGAAGCAATAGCATTAAAAAGGGCAGATTATGTTGAGCTTATAAAAAATTTGAAAGAAACTATTTTTGTAAGATTTGGGGTTCCAGAAAAATTCATTACAGATAATGGATAAATATTCATCAAGTCAAAGTTTACTAAATTTTGTGGAGAATTTGGTATAATTATGGGACAATCATCAAACTATTATCTACAAGGAAATGGTTTGGCCAAATCTACTAATAAGACTTTGATTCAAATTCTTAAGAAGACCATTGATCTCAATCAAAAGAATTGGCATTTAAAATTGACAGATTTGTTATGGGAAAGCAGATTAACACCAAAGGATAACATTGAAAATTCCCCATATATGATGGTATATAGAAAAGAAGCAAGGATGTCAATTAATCTGGAATTGAATGCATTAACATATTTAGTTAACATTGAATATGCAAAAGAAGTCTCCCCTTTACACATATGATACAACCAATTGATAAAATTGGAGGAACAACGAGCTCAAGAATTAAAGAAAATGAATAAAAGACAACAAAGCAATAAAAAATACTTTGATCAGAGTAAAGCAATGAAAGACTTTCAAAAGGGACAACGGGTACTGTTATGAAACAAAGAAAAAGAAAATCCTTATCTACACACAAAGTTTGAAGCATTATGGATTGACCTATACATTATTAAAAATATTTTGGGTTATAACTCTTACTTACTCAAAGAAATGAAATGGATAGTACAGATGTTGTCATTTAATGGCCAACATCTTAAAAGTTTCTTCGCTTGATCATTTCTCCCCTCATATGTACATAGTCTTTTCATTTTTCTTCTTGTACTTTTTCATTTATTTTCTCTTTATTGTATTGACTCCATGCCCAATGGTTGATATTTGGGGTTCTCAGTGACCCACAGAGGGTGCCTATCCCACAGTTAGAGCCAGTTGTTGACCTATATATAACTTAGTTGTGCCTTTAATTATTTTCTTACTTAGAAAAATTCTTGTCTTATAGCGGGTTCACAAATCTCCTTATCAAAAGTTCTTTGTCATGCAAATTACCCCTCATTTCTCCACCACCTACATATTATAACATGACTTAATCAATTTTTCAAACTTCTTTTCATAACGGAGGGTTCGTGGGTTAGCAGACTCACGGGTGTTGCCTTTTTTTCTTTTCTTTTCATAAGATTGTTATCACCATCGCTATTAAATTGAACCTTGTCTTTTGTGATCTACACTTTTATCTATACTTAATTTCTTTTTGATATCTCATATCACGATGGTTCGTGGGTTGGCAGACTCGCGGGTTCGTATTTCCATTTTGGTATTGAAGCCTCTCTAGAAGATATAGATTTGGAAGTTGATATTAAAAATATTCAATTTCCTAATGATGACCAAAGATTACAAGAAACTCAATATCTTGCAGCTAAGATTTCCATTCAAGAAGAAGTATTTTCAGAAGAAGAATCCATCTCTATACAAAATTCTTTATTTGATAAAACTTCCAGAAAGTTAATTCTTGAAAGATCTTATTCGAAAAACAAAAGGGGGAAATCTCTCACTGAACTCAACCTTAGTAATTTGTCTGCATATATAATTTCCAAGTTTCATAAAGCCATAGGGGATGATCTGGATGTTTCAATAGATGATATGGAAGATGAGAATTTCAAGCTTAAAGAGATAATCAAAGAATTAGAATCTACTCGGATGCCACCTCCAATACTCGCAACTCCAGTTTTAGCAATCCAACCTAAAAAGAGCTCCAACAAAACTCCATAATCAATCCTAAAGATAAAAGGGGCATCAAGTTTACTTTCTGCGACCAGGAATATTGTTGAAGAAAATATTAAGAAAATAATGTCTCTTATCTTATAAACTTGGGATTTAGCAAATAACTTTGTTTCTCTTGGTTCCAAAATTCAAAATACTAGGGAGTATTTACAAACCGACTTAACAACTGATGAAGGGTTTTATAGGGATACACACTCTACATTTGTTATAAATATTTCATGGATGACTTAATACCAAAGAAAACAAAAAGATTTTCCCTCTCATACTCGTGTCAAGAAATTGAAGGCATGCTGGATAAAAATGATCAATATGTTAAGAGAATTATTAGGTAATTTAAATTCTTTAAGTAGCAAAAAGGATGAAGCTTATTCTAAATTGGTGGGGTTAGACCTTGTTGTCACTACTTATGAAGTACAAGATCCAAATCTAATTGTGAATTCAATTCTTCAAACAAGACAACAATTTTAAGAACATGTTGAAATATTGAAAGGATTGTCAGCAGAAAAATTCAACAACATGGTTAATATATAGAACGAAACATTGAAAGTTGGTTTGTTGAGTATGTAAATAGAAATGAAGACATCGAAATTACATTACAACAACTTTCAATTGAATATAGAGAAATTGAAGGTACCTTATTTGATATAAAAGTTAAGCAAGAAGTGATTGTTGCTCATTTACGTGGTTATATTGAAAAATGGTTAGAATCAACCTTAATCAATATTACCAAAGAAAACCAAACAAAAGCATTTGGTACCGTTGAAGAAATTGTCGCCAGACAAAATATAAGAGAAACAACGGCCCAAAAATGAGAGAATATATCATTACAGTAAGTTTGAATTGAGCACATCCTTATCCTTGTCCTTTTAGAATTCATCAAGTTATATTTTATCTTACTAGAATAAATATAATTGAATTTTGATCATTCCCTTTATCTTTTTTTTTCAGATCTTTCTTTGTTAACACCTAGTTCACATTCCTCTCTTCTCTTCATTTACTTTATATTTTATGGTCCACGGGAGCCCCAATCCCATTCCATTTGGACGAATGCTTTTATTTGTATAAGAATATTAAAGACATACTATTTTTGAGAAATCCAAGAGAATTGTTTCAGAGTTAACTTTAATTATATTATTGAACTCTGAGCATTTGAGTAAAATATGTTTAAAGTTGACCTATCAAAATCTCATTTTGATCTTAACAGAAGACTCTTTTAAATTTCTCTTTAATTTGGGCCATATTCTTTCCTTTCTATGAATGTGTCTTCCCATAAATGTGATCAAAAATATTTAATATTGTAATGGATGTGAGATTTGTGTTATGATTTTCTTATTTCTGCAACAATATTTTGTGAGTGGGTTCTTGGTCTCTTTCTCAGGAAATTTTGATCTATTTATATTTTAATATCATTACAAAATGATATTTCTTATTTTATTTGAGTAATAAAGATTTGGATTTTGTTGATTAACATTCTCCTACATTTATATTTTTCCCGAAGAATTTTCAAGATAAATATTTAAAAATTTAAAGAGGAGTACCACCTCTATAAAAATGAAGGGGGATTCCATCCTCGTGAGATTGTTGTTTCATTCTTAACCGATTCAAACATCAACACTACTTCTCATTTGTTTAGCACGCATGATATGAATTTGCAAAAAAATTATTTTATTCCGATCATTACATGCATGATGAAAGGATTTCCAAAACATAAAGGGTTACAAATTTGGGATATATGTAAACATTAAATAGTTTATATGTATTACATGGTTAAATTTTGATTTCGGTATATACACATATAAGGTTCACATGGTAATAATGTGTTGACAAATGTCACAAGTATTGGGTTTGACATACAATATGGTTTAAACTTTAAAGTTTATATAGCACATGTTATTGTTTTTTTGAAGCATATAATTTGAATGGCACTTAATATATGATTACACTTTACGACTAGGCGTTAACCCCAACCTATTAATGTCGACATATGAGCTGATCCGATTGAAAGTTGATGTAGTGAACAATGATAAGTTATGTGAGTTGAATTTTTGATGCAACTTGATTGCAATGAGATATGCATTGCACATGTTATATGGGTGAGTTGGAATGCACATGTGGTATAAGGTTTGTAATGGAAACATGATGGGATACTTGTGCATTGAATTATAACAGACGTGGGCAATTACTCCCACAACCTTGTGTTTTACCACCTCATTTTTCCTTGGGTTTTGGTCATTTCATTCATTTTGTCTATGATGAAAGCTCGAGCTCTCCTTGGGAATCCTTCTCTTGGTAGTTTTAGAAACCGTTTCAACCATAACACATGTATAAAAAAAATATTCAATGCAAGGTATGTACTCGCTAGTTTGTTGAACATCTCTTGCATGTGTTTTGCAAAGCAATGAATTAGTAATGGCTCTGGTTCTTGACTAGTATTGAGTATGTGGCTCTTTCTCCCTGTTTTTCACTCTTAATGGAAATTTTTGTTCAAGGGTTTCTACTTGTAAAAGAGAAAGAAATAGTTTAATCTCTGTTGAATGTCTTTCTCTCTATATATACATTATTTCACTTTCCATTCCCTTGAAAATTTATTAGTTTTGTCTCTCGAGATAAAATGAGCTAAACCCATTTTGGTAAAGGTTATAATTTGCAACATGGGTTCGAATTCTTGTATAATCTCTCTATTGTTTGATATGCTAGCCTTTGAAAATCCTTCATTTTTATGAGTAAAATGTGGTTTCAATTCACATTGGATATAGTAGATGTGGATCATGTATTATAGTTCAGGGTTTAAAGTTATATCTGTATATATAGACCTTGTTGTCACTACTAATGAAGTACAAGATCCAAAGATAATTGTGAATTCAATTCTTCAAACAAGACAACAATTTTAAGAACATGTTGAAATATTGAAAGGATTGTCAGCAGAAAAATTCAACAACATGGTTAATATACAGAACAAAACATTGAAAGTTGGCTTGTTGAGTATGTAAATAGAAATGAAGACATTGAAATTACATTACAACAACTTTCAATTGAATATAGAGAAATTGAAGGTACCTTATTTGATATAAAAGCTAAGCAAGAAGTGATTGTTTCTCATTTACGTGGTTATATTGAAAAATGGTTAGAATCAACCTTAATCAATATTACCGAAGAAAACCAAACAAAATCATTTGGTACCGTTGAAGAAATTGTCGCCAGACAAAATATAAGAGAAACAATGGCCCAAAAATGAGAGAATATATCATTACAGTAAGTTTGAATTGATCACATCCTTATCCTTGTCCTTTCAGAATTCATCAAGTTATATTTTGTCTTACTAGAATGAATATAATTGAATTATGATCGTTCCCTTTATCTTCTTTTCAAGTCTTTCTTTGTTTACGCCTAGTTCACATTCCTCTCTTCTCTTCATTTACTTTATATTTTATGGTCCATGGGAGCCCCAATCCTAGTTCATTTGGAAGAATTATTTTATTTGTATAAGAATATTAAAGACATACTATTTTTGAGAAATCCAAGAGAATTGTTTTAGAGTTAATTTTAATTATATTATTGAACTCTGAGCATTTGAGTAAAATATGTTTAAAGTTGACCTATCAAAATCTAATTTTGATCTTAACGGAAGACTCTTTTAAAGTAAGTTCTCTTTAATTTGAGCCATATTCTTTCCTTTACATGAATGTGTCTTCCCATAAATGTGATCAAAAATATTTAATATTGTAATGGATGTGAGATTTGTGTTATGATTTTCTTATTTCTGCAACAATATTTTGTGAGTGGGTTCTTGGTCTCTTTCTGAGGAAATTTTGATCTGTTTATATTTTAATATCATTACAAAATGATATTTCTTATTTTATTTGAGTAATAAAGATTTGGATTTTGTTGATTAACATTCTCCTACATTTATATTTTTCCCAAAGAATTTTCAAGATAAATATTTAAAAGTTTAAAGAGGAGTACCACCTCTATAAAAACGAAGGGGGATTCCATCCTCATGAGATTGTTGTTTCAATCTTAACCGATTCAAACATCAACACTACTTCTCATTTGTTTAGCACTCATGATATGAATTTGCAAAAAAAATATTTTATTCCGATCATTACATACATGATGAAAGGATTTCCAAAACATAAAGGGTTACAAATTTGGGATATATGTAAACATTAAATAGTTTATATGTATTACATGGTTAAATTTTGATTTTGGTATATACACATATAAGGTTCACATGGTAATAATGTGTTGACAAATGTCACAAGTATTGGGTTTGACATACAATATGGTATAAACCTTAAATTGTATATAGCACATGTTATAGTTTTTTTTAAGCATATAATTTGAATGACACTTAATATATGATTACACTTTACGACTAGGCGTTAACCCCAACCTATTCATGTCGACATACGAGTTGATCTAATTGAAAGTTGATGTAGCGCACAATGATAAGTTATGTGAGTTGAATTGTTGATGCAACTTGATTGTAATGAGATTTGCATCGCACGTGTTATATGGGTGAGTTGGCATGCACATGTGGTATAAGGTTTGTAATAGAAACATGATGGGATAGTTGTGTATTGAATTATAACAAACGTGGGCAATTACTCCCACAACCTTGTGTTTTACCACCTTATTTTTCCTTGGGTTTTGGTCATTTCATTCATTTTGTCTATGATGAAAGCTCGAGCTCGGCTTGGGAATCCTTCTCTTGGTAGTTGTAGAAACCGTTTCGGCCATAACACATGTATAAAAAAAATATTCAAGGCAAGGTATGTACTCGCTAGTTTTTTGAACATCTCTTGCATGTGTTTTGCAAAGCAATGAATTAGTAATGGCTCTGGTTCTTGACTAGTATTGAGTATGTGGCTCTTTCTCCCTGTTTTTCGCTCTTAATGGAAATTTTTGTTCAAGGGTTTCTACTTGTAAAAGAGAAAGAAATTGTTTACTCTCTATCGAATGTCTTTCTCTCTCTATATACATTATTTCACTTTCCACTCCCTTGAAAATTTATCAATTTTGTCTCTCGAGATAAAATGAGCTAAACCCATTTTGGTAAAGGTTATAATTTGCAACATGGGTTCGAATTCTTGTCTAATCTCTCTATTGTTTGATATGCTAGCCTTTGAAAATCCTTCATTTTGCTGAGTAAAATGTGGTTTCAATTCACATTGGATATATTAGATGTGGGTCATGTATTTTAGCTCAGGGTTTAAAGTTCTATCTGTATATACACCCAGTCATGGTTTATTTTTAAGTGGATAAATTTATAGTTGTGTGTGAGCTTTACGACCAACATTAAAATTATTTATTATGTTGAATATAAGTTGAGTTTTGAACTAACAACTTTAATAGATGATTGATCTGATTTAAAATATGTATACAGGTTGTTCACTCTGGTTTATACAACCAACATGTTTTTATTTGACCTTGGTTATTTTGCTAAGTTCGTTAGTTGGGTTTAAACTATGGTCATATAAAGATTTTTTACAAAGATCATGTTAAGGTTTAAGATATTATTAGGTTTCTTTTCAATTTACTAGATAACCATAGCATAGAAAGGATCACTGAGAGAAACACAATCACAAGATACACAACATTTATCCTGGGAAACCCTCATGGGGAAGAAAACCCAGCAAAAACTTCCTTAATATAGATAGTGAATACAATGCCAAGAAAATAAACCAAACACTAGAGAATATCCTCCACTAAGAAATGTGCCTCTCTCTCCTCCTTCTTCTCCAACTGCAGCTACAAAACTTGCGCTCTGGATGATCGAATGAGTGAGTGAAAAAATGAGGCGTCGGCTTCCTTTATTTATAAAAACTGGTAGGTGTTGAAAAGGTGTCTCTTCATTGGGTAGGGATGACTTGTCTTTTGAGTGGTTAAAACCACTTTAAATTGCCTGGGGGATGACTTCTCAATTTGCATAATATATTTAGGGTTTGACCAATCCGCAAAAAGGGATTTGGTCAATTACAATGCCTGACATGATCAATCCACAAAAGAGGATTGATCTAATGAATAATAAATTAATAATAAATAGAATACTCTTAGAAGATACAATATTTCAACACTCCCCCTTAACAAGAAGGGTATTCTACAACATCATTAGGAGAGAGAGAGGGAAACAACATCAACAACATATGTAACACTGACTGACATATCTATAAATCATATGAATTTTTTCTCATCATCAATATCATCATTCACAACAAGGAGTTGGAATGGCATCATCATCATCTGCATCAACATGGATTAGTATAACACTAATACATCATCATCAATAACAACACAAGGCTGATACAACATCAACAACAACAATATCACATCACAAAGGATGGAGCATCATCAACAACACCAGCATCACAACACAAAGGCTGGAGCATCATAAAAAACAACAACATCACAGCACAAAGGATGGAGCATCATCAATAATAGAAGCATCACAGCACGAAGGATGGAGCATCATCAACATCAGCACTAGGTTGGAAATATTCAACACGAAGCTAGCATCTCATCAACATCACCACGAGGTTGGAAATATTCAGCACAAGGTTGGCATCACAACAACATCAGCACTATGCGGGCATCACAACAACATCAGCACGAAGCTGGAAATCTTCAGCATGAGGCTGGCATCACAACAACATCAGCACGAAGCTGGAAATATTCAGCACGAGGCTGGCATCACAACAACGTTAGCACAAAGATGGAAATCTCCATCACTAGGATGGCATCACAACAACATTAGCACGAAGTTGGAATTCTTCAACACGAGGTTGGCATCAACACTACTCCCCCTTTTGAGGGAGGTCCTTTCGAACTACACCAAGCTTATCTTGAAAGTGCTCAAACTTTACACGAGATAGAGGCTTGGTCAACACATCAGCAACATGTTCATCTGTGCTAACATACTAGATCTTTATGGCTCCTCTCTGCACCATATCACAGATGTAATGATATCGGATCTCTATGTATTTTGACTTGTCATGGAACATGGGGTTCTCTATCATCTTTATACAACTCTGGTTATCACATAGAATCGTGGTTTCTTCCATCTCTAGATCGAATAGACCTCTCAACAACTTCTGAATCCATATGGCTTCACAACTGGCGTAACAGGTAACAATGTATTCTAATTTTTTCGTGCTGAGAGCAATTCTTGATTGCTTCCTAATCTTCCATGAGATCATGGATGACCCCAAACTGAAACAACATCCCGAAGTGTTCTTTATGTCAGAGACACTTCCAACCCAATATGAATCGGTATAACCACTCAGTATGAAGTCATGATCTCCATTATAACTGAGAGCACAATCTAATGTACCCTTAAGGTACCTCATCACATGTTTTGCAGCAACCAGGTGAACACGTCTAGGCTCTACCAGAAATTGACTCAAGGTGTTCACAACAAAACATATATTTGGCCTGGTGTTTGTCAAATACATCAACAATCCAATGATTTGTCTGTACAATGTAGAATCAATCAATTCTGACAAAGTGTCAACCAGGAGCTTCAAATTTGTTTCCATGGGCGTATTCATGGATTTTCACTCCAACATATCAAATCTCTTCAATATTTCGACTGCACACTTCCCTTGGTTAAGGAAGATCTTCTCTGGGCTCTACCAGACCTCAAGACCTAAGAAATAGTGCATTAGGCCAAGGTATTTCATCTCAAATTTTGCAGAGAGCTTCTTCTTACAATCAATGATGAGATTTTCTTCTCCAGTTAAGAATAAGTCATCCACATACAACAAAAATATAACAAGTTCATAATTCATAACCTTGAAGTAAAGGTTAGAATCATCTTTCCTCTTGGTAAAGTCCAAGATCGTCAGGAAACTGTCAATCCTTCTATACCAAGCTCTAGGATCTTGCTTCAATCCGTATAGAGCCTTCTTTAACTTGCAGACATGAGTCTTCCTGTCTTCAACTTCAAACCATTGAGGTTGTTCTATATACACTTCTTCCTCAATGACACCATTCAAGAAAGTTGTTTCCATGTCCATCTAGTGTAACTTCCACTTCATCTTAGCTGCAAGAGATATGATGGTTTTTATTGAAGTGTATATGGCTACAAGAGAAAACGTCTCTTCATAATCAATGCCTTCCTTTTGAGAAAGTACATGAGAAACAAACCTTGCTTTATATTTCTCAATACTTCCATCAACAACATGTTTTATTTTGAAAAGCCATTTGGAATATACCACATCCTTGCTTTTCGGTCTGGGAACTATTTCCCAGACATCATTCTTTATAATGGATTGGTATTCTTCTGTCATGGCATCTTCCCATTCTTTCTTATGAATAGATTCTTCAAAGCAAGTAGGATCATTCTCTAAGAGATCACACATCAAATCCATATAATTGGAGAATGTCTTGGGTTTCTTCACTTGTCTCATGGTTCCTTCAGGGGAACCATACTTCTCTTCATCTTGAATAAGTTCCCTTGCCCAAGATGGATTTCTCTTGTGGGAGATTGTCATATGGGGAGGTTCTTGAGATTTTATTATGTCATGATCTTCTAGAATCTCCTCATCAGGGGAAGTTATGACTTCCCTCATTGGTTCTGCAACTCTGGGAGCCACAATTTCTTCTTCATATACTTCTTCAAGTTGGCATCTTCTTGATTTCTTGAGTGTTGCATATTCATCAAAGGTTACATCCATGTTGATCTCAATATGATGGTAACTTGGTATATAAACTTTGAAGGCCTTGGAGACCTCACAGTATCTAACAAATATTCCCTTATTTCCTGAAGGGTCCAGCTTGGTTCTCTTCTCTTTTGGAATATGTACAAATATTGGACAACCAAATATTTTGAGATGGCTTACTTATGGCTTATTTCTAGAGAACATCTCTTCAGGGGTCTTGAACCCAAGTGCACTATGGGACAATTTTTTTGGTACATATATGGTTTTTTTTGTTGCTTTTGCCCATAAGTGCATTGGAAGATCTTGATCATGGATCATAGTCTTCATTGCTTCCATTATAGTTATGTTCTTTATTTCTGCTACACCATTTTGTTGAGGATTGTAGGGAGTGGTGAGTGTAGATTTTAACCTTGTACAATATTTACTGCAAACAAATTTTCAGTAAAAGAACAGAAAAGATACAATGGCAAATACAAACATTACACAGAGATTTTTCCCCTGGAAACCCAAATCGGGAAAACTAGCATATTCTATATTCATTCCTGCTATTACATTGTTTACAATACAATATACATATAGGAGCCAGCGAAATCCAAAACCCTGACCCAATGACCTGGATTAGTCAACAACCCTAATTCCTTAACCGGAAATAGAAAACCATCAACAAAGAAACCATGTGCCAAAAAACCACCTAAATATGTGACACGTTTCTCGAGGCATAAATTTTTTTCTCAGGGGTGTTGTCCTTGAACCCCCACGCAGGGGGATTCCCCCCCCCTCCCTACGTGCCCGGCACAATGCAGACACTACTACTCGTGCAAATAATATAACACATACCCAACATTCTCCCACTTGTTGTTTTCTTTGCATACAGGGTTACATAGTCAACAATCCAGGGCAACAATGCCCATGGATCCTCTACACCAAGATAACTTCTTAGTGCTCACAGATTTTGTTAATGAATCTGCAACATTCTTCAAAGCGTCCACCTTCATCAACAATACTTTATTTTCTTCAACAATGTCTCTCACAAAGTGATATTGAATATCAATATGCTTTGTCTTTGAATGATAAGTCGGGTTCTTTGCCAGAAAAATTGCACTCTAAATGTCACAATCTATCCCTACATCTTGTTGTACCAACCCAATACTTGAACACAATATTTGTAACCATATTGCCTCCTTACTTGCATGAGTGGTTGCCATGTATTCATCTTCTGTAGTTGAAAGTGCCACTACAGCCTGTCTTTTGCTCATCCAACTTATTGTTCCTCCAAACAAGTTAAACACATACCCACTTGTAGATCTCCTAAAATCCATATCTTTAGCCCAGTTTGCATTCACAAAGCCATGTATATCCACCACTCTACCCAATATCGATCTTCCTTCGTAGCACAGTCCATAGCTAGCAGTGCGACGCAAATACCTGAAAACCCTTTTTATTGTTGTCCAATGCTCCTTCCCTGGTTTTGACATATACCTGCTCAAAACTCCCACTACATGTGCAATGTACGGTCTAGTACAAACCATTGCATACATCAAACCTCCAACTTCACTTGCATATGGAACACGAGACATGTCCTCTTCTTCTTCCTATGTCTTAGGACACTGATTCGCTGATAACTTTACCCCAACGGGAATAGGAACCTTAACCGGTTTAAATTCATGCATATTAAACCTCTGCAATATTGTATCGACGTATTTTCTTTGATTTAACCATAATTTCCTCTTTTTCCGATCTCTTTTAATTTCCATGCCCAAAATGAAATTTGAAGCATCGAGATCCTTCATGTCAAATTTAGAGGACAACTGAGTTTTCACATCTTGGATAATCTCCTTGTTGTTTCCTATCATCAACATGTCATCCACATACAAGACCAAATAAATCAAATGATCACCAATTAATTTAAAATACACACAGTGATCCTCTTTGCTTCTTGTGAAGCCAAGTCCCAGCATATAAGTTTCAAATTTTTTATACAACATCCTTGGTGATTGTTTTAAACCATACATGGTCTTTTTCAGCTTGCATACCAGCTCCTTCTTTCCCTTCACATCATAACCTTCTGGTTGCTTCATATAGATTTCTTCTTCCAGATCCCCATGTAGGAATGTTGTCTTCACATCCATCTGTTCTACTTCAAAATCGAATGCAACAACAACATATAACATAAATCTTATAGAGGTTAACTTGGCAACAAGAGAAAAAATCTCACCAAAATCAATTCCCTCAACCTGGGAATAACCCTTTGTTACTAACTGAGCTTTGTATTTCTCCACTTTTCCTTCTGCATTAAGATTCTTTTTAAATACCCATTTGCTTCCAGTAGGATTTCTTCCAGTCAGCAACTCCACTAGATCCCAAGCCTCATTCTTATCCAAAATTGTCATTTCTTCGTCCATGGCCCTTTTCCATAGATTTCCATCCTTTGAATTCACTGCCTCTCTGACAGTTGTAGGATCATCATCAGTAATAGACAAAGCAAAATTTGAATGGAAATTAGATGGAGTATACATTTTCGGTAGCCTTCTTTCTCGAACCGATCTCCTCAATATTGGAGTATGAGAATCTTCTTCTTCTGATTCGTATTCTTCTGTAGAGTCTGATTCATCATCCTTTAAATCAATATTTATTTTATCTGGTTCTTCCTTACTTGGTAGGACTTCATGTTTAACAACATCCTTCATTTCTCTAAATACCACATCTCGGATATACACTACCTTCTTAGTTTCTGCGTTCCAAAGCTTATAACCTTTGAGACCCTCTTTATATCCAATAAAGATACATTTTTTATCCTTCTTATCTAGCTTACTCCTAATTTCCTTTGGAACATGAACATATGCATCACAGCCAAATACCTTGAGATGTGTGAGAGAAGGTTCCCAGTCCATACCTCGTGTGGAGTCTTGTCATTCAATGCTGATGAGGGTGATTTGTTGACCAGGTAACATGCAGTACCCACTGTCTCTGCCCAGAATTCTTTCCCTAACTCGGCACCACTGAGCATGCACCTTGATTTTTCCATTAGCATCATGGTCATCCTTTCTGCAACTCCATTCTGATGAGGTGTATATGGAGTAGTCTTCTACCTTGCTATACCGCACTTCTTACAGAATTATTCAAATTCATTCTCGCGGAACTCTCCCCCATTATCTGTGCTCAACACCTTAATTCTTTTCTCTATTTGATTCTCAACAAGAGCCTTAAACTCTTTAAACCTATCAAAGACTTTGGATTTCTTCCTGAGGAAATATATCCAAGTATTCCTCGAGAAGTCATCTATAAATGAGACATAGTACACAGATTTTCCCAATGATGGGACCGACACAGGTCCAAAAACATCACTGTGAACTAGCTGTAAAATTCCTTCTTCCCTTGTTGCACCAGAGGGGAATCTTACCCGATTTTGCTTCCCATATAGACAATGTTCACAAAAATCAAAATCCATAGAGCAGTTAGACATACCTTCAACCATACATTTACCATGTAGTAGTCAAAGACCCTTTTCTATGATATGCCCCAGCCTTTGATGCCACAGCATAACCTTTTCTCCATAGACTGTAGGAGTTCTTTCTTCTTCAACTCCAATATCAGTAACAATGGAACTATTACACCCATCACTAATAGTGCTTCCTTGCATCTTATACAGAGTTCCAAACCGAACTCCCTTCAACAACATCATTTCTCCTCGAACCATCCTGGAAGTTTCCTTTTCAAATATTGTTTTTACCCCTGCATCGTCCATTTTTCTTACAGAAATCAAATTTCTAGCCAAACCTGGGATGTCTAGAACACCAAGCATTGTTCTAATCCTTCCATCTATGAGCCTCAACTTGAATTTTCCTCTTCCTATGATTCTGGTTGTCGAATTATCACCTAAGAAAACATTACCTCCATCATATCTTTCATATTCGCAGAACCACTCCCTGTGGGGAGTCATATGAAAGGATGCACCAGAGTCAACCAACCATGCCTCATTATTTGAATGTGTGTTTGAAGAAGCCAAGTACAAATCCCCTCCTTCTTCCTTGGAGGTATTTTCTTCTGTAGAAGGAGATTCTTCATGTCCCTTCTTTTTCTCAACTTTGGATCTACACTGCTTCTTGTAGTGCCCTTCTTTCCCACATCTCCAACATACCTTTACAAACTTTCTAGGAGATTTAGATATACCCTTAGTCTTAGATCTCCCACTTGAGAACTTAGATCTATTTCTTTCCCAGGAACGTCCTCTTTCAAATAATGTATATGTGCTCTGTCTTTCCATATTCTTCTGTCTCATCTCCTCCGACAACAAGGATGAGACCACTTCATCAAAATTCAAGGAAGTTGTATTACTACCTATGGCCACAACCAGACTATCCCACGAGTCTGGTAAGGAACACAATAAACTGATACATTTATCTTCAACTGAAATTTTAATCTCAACAGATACTAACTGACTTACCACAGTATTGAAGGCGTTCAAATGCTCTGCCACCAAGTCTCCATCTCTCATCCTTAGGTTATACAACTTCTTTCTCAGGAATAGTTTATTTACTAGGGACTTAGACTGATACAACTTCCCCAACTTATCCCATAAATCCTTGGTTGTAGCTTCCTCTGACACATTCAATAATATTGAATCTGAGAGACACAGTCGGATTGTGCTCTTTTCCTTCCGATCCAAATTTTTCCAGTCATCTGCTGAAGTTCCTGTAGGTGCAGTACCTAGATCTACTGCAATCCATTGATGTTTGTCCACCAACAGATCTTCCATCTTGAGCTTCCACAGCTCAAAAAATTTCCCATTAAACTTCTCGATCTCCATCTTCGAATTGCTTGCCATTTCTTTTCACCTGAAAAATCAATACCACAGATCTCCCAATGTAACAAGGCTTATCACAATCCCGAGTCAAACCCTTGACCACAAAGGCATCCCCTTGAAGCCAACAAAGCTCTGATACCAAATGTAGATTTTAACCGTGTACAATATTTACTGCAAACATATTTTCAGTAAAAGATACAATGGCAAATACAAACATTACACGGAGATTTTTCCCCTGGAAACCCAAACCGAGAAAACCATCATATTCTATATCCATTCATGGTATTACATTGTTTACAATACAATATACATATAGAATCCAGTGGCATCCAAAACCCTAAACCAATGATCTGGATTAGTCAACAATCCTAATTCCTTAACTAGAAATAGAAAACCATCGACAAAGAAACCATGTGCCGAAAAACCACCTAAATATGTGACACGTTTCTCGAGGAATAAATGTTTTTCTCAAACACAACTCTGATGCCTTTCTTCTCTAAAGTTGAGATAGAAAGTAAGTTCTTTTTCAAACCTGGTACATATAGGGCATCCTTCATCTTCATTGGGGTCCCCGAATCAAGTTTGTAATTTGATTCTCCTACTCCTTTGATAAGGTATTGATAATAATCTCCAAGTGTAACTTTTTGGGGGAAATTATTTTTTGTAAGGCAAGAGAGAATGTCTCTTTGACCTGTCATGTTCTTGGAAGCACCATTGTCTATGAGCCAAGTGTCCTCACCATGTGACATTGATCCTGAGAGGGCAGAGATTAAGACATAATCTTCAATCTGTTCTTTTATCATCTTTGTGGGTGGCTCTTCATCTTCAATTGTATGGGCATGGTTCCTCTTGTTTCTCTTCTTGTATTCTTCTCGTCTAGCTGGAAAATTATTAGCAATATGTCCCATCTTGTCACAATGGTAACATTGGTAGGATGATAAATATGTTTCTCTTCTTTGACCTTTGTGAAACTTCTGGAATCTCCTTGGAGGGTTAGATTATTTATGTATGAATTTGTTTTGGGGGTGAGACTCCTTATGAGTTTATTTATGGAAGTAAGACCTCTTTCTTCCTCCTTTAGTATGAGTATCTAGGGCTTGATATTCATCTCTTGATACCAATTCTTCTTGGTTAGCTACTCATTCTTCTTCTTGAACACATTCTTCCCAAAGACTGTCAATGTGTAGTTTCTCCTTTCTGGCACAAATAGTTTGGATGAATGCATCCCAAGGTCTTGTGAGACCATTAAGGGTTGTCATTATAAGTTCGTCTTCATCTATAGTATCTTCAATTGCTTCTAGTTGTTCTTTGAATTGTGATATTCTGGAGATATATTCTTGAATTGTTTCTCCTTTCTGCATCCTTGTACTTTTGAGTTGAGTTCTTAGATTCATCTTCTGATTGATGTTCTTTCCTTCATATAATCTGGTTAGGGAATCAAACATTTATTTTGGATTCTACTTTGAAGCCACTTGAGAAATCAAGTGATCTTTAATAGAATCTACAATGATTCTTTTGGCCCTAACTGTGTCCTTTTGGTGTTTTGCTTTAGCTGCAACATCAGCAGGTTTTGGTACATCTTCTTTAACGAATCTTGCTAGGTCATTCTCTTCAAGAATGAGTGTAATCCTATACTTCCAGGCACAGAATTTTTCCACCCCTTATGGCTTGTCAAAAATCTTAGTGCTTGCAGACATCTTTACCTCTAGCTACAAAAATGACCAAAAATTGAAAATGCTCAGAATTTAATTTTGAACTTACCAGGAGGTGCACTTGGTTGAGGTGAGTAGCTTGGTGTAGTTGGATTTCAGAAAATCCAAATTTTTCCCCTTCAAACTTGACCAGCGGAATTATTGACTGGTACTTCTGGTTTACTAGTACTTTTGATTTTCTAGTACTTCTGGTACCGGTGAAAACTAGGGTTTCACTTTCCGGGAGTTCTATCCACTGAAAAGGTGCATTGAAGGTGCCAATGAGTTCCCTAGGCTAGGGCACACTTTTCTAGATGATTTTTGGGCTGAAATTCCTCTTCAATAAAAATCCCTATTTTTCTTGTACAACAACAGTGACGTTTTTCTTTATCCAATGAAGGATGCTCTCCTCATCTTAGCTTTGAAACCATGTTAAGGTTTAAGCTATTATTAGGTTTCTTTTCAATTTACTAGATAACCATAGCATAGATAGGATCACTGAGAGAAACACAATCACAAGATACACAACATTTATCCTGGGAAACCCTCATGGGGAAGAAAACCCAGCAAAAACTTCCTTAATATAGATATCCAATACAATGCCAAGAAAATAAACCAAACACTAGAGAATATCCTCCACTAAGAAATGTGCCTCTCTCTTCCTTCTTCTCCAACTCCAGCTACCAAACTTGCGCTCTGGATGATTGAATGAGTGAGTGAACAAATGAGGCATTGGCTTCCTTTATTTATACAAACTGGCAAGTGTTGAAAAAGTGTCTCTTCACTGGGCAGGGCCGACTTGTCTTTTGAGTGGTTAAAACCACTTTAAATTGTTTGGGGGCCGAATTCTCAATTTGCATAATATATTTAGGGCTTGACCAATCCGCAAAAGGGGATTTGGTCAATTACATTGCCCGACATGATCAATCCACAAAAGGGGATTGATCTAATGAATAATAAATGAATAATAAATAGAATATTCTTTGCAGTTACAATATTTCAACAGATTATTATATTTTAATGGAAACCATCAACGTCGACCATATCCCTTCTCATTTTGAAATGTCTTAAGCATGGCAGACTTTGGGTTTGGATTGTATGTTGATACATGCAGCTTGTAACTTGGCCTTGTCATTGTTATTGGTCAAGAAATAAATTTTCGCATCTCCGAGATAGCTACAACTTGATTTTTGTTTTAATCCGAGATGAAATTTTTTAGGGTCTGAAAGAGACTTAAAAGTATTTGGGTCCATCTATTATATGGCTCTATTTCACCCGAAAATTTGTGGTAATTTGGTAGGCTACACGTCAATTTGTTTTGAACCTTTTCAACTCCATCTTATGCATTGTTCATTATTGGGGTCGATTTTAAATGATTCTCTTTGGGCCATAGCTATTGGGTTCAAATTTATTTTGCATGCCTTTGCAAACCATATCAAATGGTCACAATGAAAAGAACTGGGTTTTCATTGAAATGTTTTGGTTGAAAATATTGTTTATTGGGCATTCAAGTAATATGATGCAAGATTGAAGTTCTTACGATGCACATGTGGTAAAGTATTAGAAGTATAATATATGTATTAAAAGTTTAATTATTTTTCTTTTATACGAGCAGGGAATTATCCCCACATCATCTATCACTTTCCAGAATTTATTGTTAAATTTCTCAAAGCATATTTCACTTAAAATTCTTAAAACATTCCCCCTATTGATGTAATTGATTAAAAAAAAAAAAGTGGACCTATTAAGAGGACATGTGATAGGTTTTTGCATGGCATTTGTATTGTTCTGATCAGTAGGATGATGTAATAAGAAATTTGCTATGTTGATATAAAGACATGTCTTGGAAATATTCCATAAATGAAATATTTTTGGCATACTTGAATGTTATGGAAAATGGCTTATAAGTATTGTGTTATGAACTTTACTCGGATGGGAAATGATATAAGTTACAAACATAATTAATTGATTGTAAATGGATTATGAACATGAGATTTATTATGCATTACTTTCATCTCATAACATTTTTTGCAAATTATAAGTTGGGTATGAGTTATATTTTTTGCACGACTACAAGGGGGTGAAGCTTGTTGGTTGTGGAGCCTGATTATCTTCTTGATTCATATGTAGGTATGCCTACCCACCTTATGTAGGGAGTTTGTGGGGTATCTACCCTCCTATTTGGGGGGAATGGGGACCAGTGGGCCCCCATCCAGGGGTTTGAGGGCAGAGCCCCCAAGGAAAATTTTGAGAAAATTGTCTTGTAAAGTATTGTAATTCCATAGTGAATTTGCACTATTCATTATAAGGTCATAGACCTGACAATAGAAATTATGTTAAGGTTTTCTCTCAAGAAGAAAATCATATTTTTGTATGAGGGCATTGTATTGCAACCGGTGTATGATGATGAATAGAAGATTAGAGATGTGGCTATAAACAAATTGTCGGTTTTCCCAGTTTGGGTTTCCAAGGTAAAATCTCTGTGTGTGTATCTTTTATGTTTTTATGAAGAATATATTTGCAGTAATTTATTGTACAAGGTTAAAATATACGTTATAAATCTGTTATCATTTATTATTTCATTTTATGCATTGCCCATGTTCAAAGAAATTAATGATTGTTTGGTAAAGGATGTACAATTTTGATTTTCAGAACAACAAGTAGAAAGAAGGTTTTTTGACAGATTATGATTTTTTTTCTCCCTTGTTTCCCTCATTCCCCTTCATTATCCCTTAGCATGCTTGATTGCTTGGTCTATTCAAATCCATTGTTAATTCATTTGAAAGGAAAATAGTATTTGATGTTTAATATATTATGTCATAAATATTCACTAATTGGATAATGATGGAATATAGATGAGTTTCTTCAGTCGTGGCAGTAATCGCAGTGGAAATATGGAAAATGGAGGATAGAGAGGAAGAATTCCTAATGCTTTTGGGAAGTGAGGAAGAGATGAAAGAATGAGATTTCCAATACACTTTGATGCCAACTCAGAAGAATTCAACCAACTGGTGCAAATGGGATATCTGAACATTGTTGGCCATCATGTTTTTCATCCACCTCGAGCACTTGTTGCTCCTCCTCTGTAGTCTCACCCAGGCATAGCTAATTTTCCTGAGCCACCTCCTGTGCAACCAACTAATGATGGTTAAGAGAACATACCTGCAAATCCTCCCTCTAGTATAATCCATTGGCCTAGTGTCTCATTACTACCACCTCCTCCTATGAATATTATGTCTCTTGTTTCTTCTGCAGCCTCCATGGCACATTTTGTCCAAGTTCCCAAAAACTATAAAGCACTTCCCCTTGAACCTCAGTTGGATAAAGGAAAATAGCCTACAATTTCCTTAAGATCTTATTCATTTGAGGCCTCCTCTATACAATCAAGACCCCCCTATCCAACCGGAAAATAATGAAAAGAAACTAACTTTTGATGACATGCACCCTGAAATATCAAGAGTGGAAGGAAAAAAGTATGTTGATCTAGACTCACTTAAGCATGAGGTTGTTCTTTCATAGGGAAGTAGACAAAAACAAGCTACTTCAAACAAAATATACTACTTAAGATTTTATTTTTATTATTTGACGACACTTTTACTTTGACATTCGAGGCATATTTTTGGGATGATGTTATTTTTGAAAAACTTTTTATATCATGTCATTATGATGTTTTAGAAGATACAAGCGTTTGATGATGTGGCATGTTCATATTGGTTTCTTTTTTATATATTTTTCGATGTTGATATATGCATGATATTTGAGTAAAATCTGGAGTTACAAGGGAAATGTTGAAAACAAAAAGAATAAAAGACATATGGAGACCTCATCTATTAATTATTATTTATTATGTGCCCTTATTATAAAATAAATTGTCCTCTCCTAACTAAAGTTATTTAACTTTATAACAAAAAGTAGTTGAATCACTTGAACTACTTTTTGAAGACATTAAAGGAGGAAAACAAGGACAAGAGAAAATTGAGAAAGATATTTTTGAGAAGGTTTGTTCTTGCCTCAAATGAGAATACGTATTCATTCATTCATTTATGAGTTTCTTCAGAGCTAAATTATTTTGTTGTTAGCAGGGTTACTTTAAAGGTGAAGAAAGAAATCACTTGGAAGCATTGATTATTGACATGCTCCAAAGGTCATTCATTCATCTTGAAAGCCCATTTTAGTCTTAATTAGAAGTTTTGAATTTAGTTTTAGTGTTAATTAATGTTAGTTTTACAGAGTCAAGACTATGATGCACTTGTATCTTGCATTGATCCAATTTAATTTTCAATCTTAGTCTTCTTCTTTGAGACATCAATTGTCTATGTATGAATCAAATTACATCTTAGAATTATAAGTCTAATTCTGATTCAAACCCTTGTAGGGATTTGTAAAGAGAAACTTGGTTGTAAATCAAAAAGATATCAATAGAATCATATGTTGATTTATTCTCATTTTTTAGACTTGTTATGTACTAAATTTTCATTTTTATGTTATCTTGCGTTTACTTATTAAATCGTTTATAAATTTCGTTTAAAAGCACTTTTTCTATTTTTTAAAATTTATTTTATATTAGAGCACACTGATTTTATACTAGCATCATATCCAAGAACTTATTTATTGAGGTTTGATTGAAATTTTTTACAGGTTATAAGCTCAAGGTGATAATCCCGCCTATCTCACCTAGCCTAGTGATATTAAAAAATGCTCGAGTGAGGATATAGCCATTCCTCACATCAACAATATGATTACAGTGCCAAGTGTTGTAGTGATCTCCCATGATCCAAGACTTCATTGATTCATCCTCTCTTTGGCTTAATAAGATCTCTTTAGTCTTAAATAATACAAGTTGCTAATTGGTCACTCATAATATCTCCAACATAACTTTAGATCCAACCAAAACATTGATATAAAAGTCACACCATCATAAGTTTAGTATGAAAATGAAAAAAATTCCCTTAATGCATATGAAAGAGACTTGTAAATCGAGTGTGTGACCTCTTAGGGTTTTGTATAATTAATGTAGACCATTACTTGAAACTCAAGGCATAGTAAATGCACCCTAGTGATAAAAAATTAAACAAAACACCATAGGAAAGTGTGCTTCAATAAATCAAGCACATGAAAATTTACATAGGTGATCAAGTTTGACCCAATCAACATAGGAGAGTCTAATTCCAACAAATAAAACGCATTGGGATTCACATAAATAATCAAGCTTGATTTAATCAACATGGAAAAGTGCACATAAGTGATCAACCTTTATTTAATCAACATGGAGAATGTATCCATTAATCTTAACCTTTCGAGGGGTGCCCACTACATAAGGAGGATGTTTTTAATGTTATTTTTTACTTTATCTTAGCCTCTTGTGTGCAAATATTAATGTGATTGTGGTGCACATCATCAATATTAAAGGAAATTAGTAACTTATCAATACTTGTTAAACATTAGATTCTCTGTCAAAGTCCACCTAGTGATGTTCTGGAAAGTCAACACTAGATATCCCATGGCAATGATAATGGATTGTTAACAAATTCCCTATAGTGAATGAGAATAGGAGAGTCATAAGACTGAAATACATCATTGCTTCTGAAATATCTTAGTTACCACCCAAAAAGCCAAATACATCATTGCTTCTGAAATATCCGAGTTATCACCCAAAAAGCCAAAAGAGAAGGACCGTACCTATCAACAAAGATTATATATATCAATACCACCTGTAAACATAAACAAGGTAAGTAGTGATAATCTCTTTGCATGATTTGAGCATATCCATGCTCGTATGATTATTAAGTCACTATATAAATAATGTCATGGCATCCTGGGAATACATCAAGTCAAAATACTACATAAACCATGGGAATACATGATAATGGACCATGCCAAGCTACATCAATACAAATTCTCTTGAAAGGGAGAAATACAATTTGTCTGAATGGGTCACAAAGAATAGAACAAAGGAGACCCAACAATGTGAGGTCTCACATGTACAAGATTGAATAATATGCTGAGTGGGAGCTATACATGTCCAAAAAATCTAGAACGTGGAACCTTAATCACAACCAACTATAAGTACAAATCTCTATTATGCTATAATGTTTCAGATTTGACCATAGGAGAAATCATATAGTTAGTAACCAATAATGTAAGTCGGTGCCATACGGGAGGTAACTCACCATTGAGGATGAAGAGTACCAAGGTATGCTTACAATGTTAATAGTGTGAATAATGAGCTAAAGTTTAAATCTGGAAGGAATCATACAATCAGTACCCATAAAGGTGAAGTACTTCCAAATGCAAGGTATACCACCATCCACCAAGGTTCTTAAGCATCTATATTATGTTAGCTTCATGGCAATCACAATAAATGCAAAGGTTCTTGGTGACTTGAATAGATGTACTCATAAACACAATGGCAATGGCTAATCTCTCACTGTGATAGTAGAGTGACACTTCCTTCTACAATAGGTTAACATCATGCAGCACAAATTTTGTGTTAGGTACATACCTGCCTCTTTCACCTGTGCAATCAATTTCTCCAAAGTTGCATAGATCTCCTCTGCCCTTTTATCACCCTTTTATCTCCTCTGCTTACTATAAATTTGGTGCTTTGGTTCCGAAGTATCAGTCTTTCCCCCATACGTTAAAAAGAATATCAAAAATTTAATTGACCATTTACCCAATATTAACATTGGAATAATCATTAATGGTGGAGTCTTGCACTTTTAACCTGCTACCAATGAAAATAGAAGACAAACGGCCTGCATCCTCCATCTTTGTTGTGTATGTCAATGAAAGTGCTCACAAGCCATTTTGGATATTCTCACAGCCCCTGTGAAACATCTACTGCATCATTAAAATATTAATATAGTAAAACAAGCATGTGGATTGATTAATGGACAATGATATATGCGAGAGAAAAAGCCAACTCACTCCTCCAGAGGTTAATATGAGTATTCATATATTTCAGCATCCCATCACATCCTTGCCAAAACAATTCCACTGCCTTTGTGCGTATATTTCTTCAGTCCTGAGATATTGCACTAATTATGATATTAGCAACAAGTAGCCACAACACAAGCTGCTACAGAACAAATCAGAAAGAATTAAGAAAACTGTCACAATACCTCTACATGTAGAAGAAATGTTGTTAAGAAGGTAGCCAGAACAGATCATAGCATTGAAATTTGAAACTTATATAAGAAGTGATACATATATGATAATCTTGATCCATACAGAGAGTTTGTACTTTGTGAAGATAATAAACTATAGTAATAAAATTTGCTCCCTTACCTTTTTTGAGCTTCAAATACATATGGTCTATCAACAGTACTCCATCTTCATTTTTTTACTTCTAATGACGTTGTGCTATCAGCTTGAGAGTTTATAAATGGGCTGCACTCTCTTCACTGTCCTGCAACTTTCCGTGTAAGTTTTACATGATTCAACATTTATGGTACCTTGATTCAATGTATTTGTCACAGATGCCGTTTTGGATTTAACTATTTTCAACATGATGTTTCATCTCAATGCTGCAAGCATATCTTGGAAATCTTTTGTGTGTATTTTACTTGGATGTATTTGTCTACATCACCAATAGTCTCTGCATGAGCACAATCCGCCCTTAAAATGATGGAAGCGATTGGCATCCCTCACAACAATTTCTCTCCGAGTGACCTTGGAAATGCACTTGGCGGCTTCATGGCAATCACCACAAATACGAAGGTTCTTGATGACACGAATAGGTGTCCCATGGGGTGTACTCATAAGCCCAAATGCAATGGCTAACCTCTCACTATGATAGTAGAGAGATTTTTCTTTCTGCACCTGCTCGACATCATGCAGCGCGAAGTTTGTGTTAGGCACATACCCTGCCTCTTTCATCTGTGCTATCAATTTTTCCAAAGTTGCATAGATCTCCTCTGCCTGTGGATGCAATCTGTCTCCTGCAACAAAAGTATGTACAATGTTCTTGACCACAACCCAACTGCATGCAGGCTCTTTTTTCACGCCTCTCTCTTTCATCATGGTCCTCACCTTTGCTGCATCTTCCCACCTACCAGATGTAGCGTAGATGTTTGATAGAAGTACATAAGCTGCAGAGTCATGTGGTTCCAATTCAATTACTTGCTCTGCCGCATACTTTCCTAGTTCCATATTGCCATGTATTTTGCATGCACCAAGCAAGGTCTGCCACACCAGAGCCCCAGGCTTAACTGGCATTTCTTTAATGAATGTCTCTGCCTCACCTAGGTGCCCAACACGGCCAAAAAGGTCAATCATGCAAACATAATGTTCCATTCTTGCTGTAATACCATGATCTTGAATCATGGACTCAAAATAGTGGCGACCTTTGTCAACCAGGCCAACGTGGCTACATGCAAAGAGAACACCCACAAAGGTGATGTGGTTTGGCTTCATGCCTGCCTGTACCATTTGCTCAAAGAGTTGTAATGCCTTCTCAGCAAGGCCATGCTGTGCATATCCTGTAATCATTGCAGTCCATGAGACCACATCTAGTTGAGATATGCCGTCAAACACATTTTGTGCAGCCTGTATGCTCCCACACTTGCTGTACATGTCAACAAGGGCATTCTCTAGGCAGACATCCTGCTCAAACCCAGTTTTAATAATGCAACAATGGACCTGCTTCCCCTGATCTATTGCCGTTATGCCAGCACATGCACTCAAAATACTAGCAAAGGTAAATTTATCAGGTTGCATCCCTTCCCATTGCATTTCACAAAAGAGTTGCAGGGCCTCATCAGCGAGTGAATTCTGAGCATATCCTACTACCATAGTAGTCCATGAGATGGCATCTCGATTTTGCATCTTATCAAACACATGGTATGCATCTTCAATGCATTTGCATTTAGTATACATGTCAACGAGAGCATTCGCGGCAAAAACAGAGGACTCAAATCCACTTTTAATTAAATGGGCATGGAATTGCTTGCCCGCTTCCAAATGCCCTCCGCTAGCACATACCCCAAGAGCACTTGTGAATGTGAACTGGTTTGGTTTCATCCCTTCCAACTGCATTTTGATATATAGTTTGAGGGCCTCTTCATCCTCACCAGACTGAGCATAGGCTGAAATCATGGTAGTCCATGAAATGACATCCCTATCATGAACTCTGTCAAACAGTTTGCTTGCATCCTCAATCCTCTCGCATTTAGCATACATATCAACAAGAATGCTCCCCAGAATGGCATCTGACCCCCACCCAATTTTCATGATTTGTGCATGGACTTGCTTTCCTTGTTCAATGATCGCTAGGTTCACACAAACCCTAAGAACACTAGCAAATGTAAACTCATTGGCCCCGATATACACTCCTCGCATTTGGCGAAAAATTCCCAAAGCTTGCTCACCCTTTCCATCCTGGACGTACCCTGTAATCATAGAATTCCATGAGACTGCAGTTCGGTCAGGCATTCCGTCAAACACTTTGCGGGCATCTTCAACCCTACCACACTTGGCATACATGTTGACAAGGTTATTCCCTACAAATATATTGGGTTCAAAACCTGTTATAATCATGTGGGCATGTACTCTTTTCCCTTCTGTCGGGGTTTTTGTACTCACACACCCTTGCAATAAACGGGCATAGTCATGGGTTTCTACACAAATTTCCATATGATCCATAAGATCCACTGCCTCCTTCAGCCTGCCCTCGTTGCACAATGTGCCAAGATCTTTATCGATTCCACAGAAACTCGTCCGGGGTTCTGGAATTTGAATTCTTTCTGCCTGTGTTCTAATACCGTTAATACAAATACCCATTTTCCTTCTGTGATAGCCAGTGAAAAGCTGTGTCCTATTCATTTTTTTCTTGAGTTGAAACCTACCCAGATTCAAATTATGGTGTTCTACGATTTGTACAGCAATATGGAAAGTCTGAGTCTTTCTTGTGTTTCTGAAAAAAAATATGTACGCTGAAAGCTTCCATACCGTAGACTAGAGTCATCTATGAACTAATAAGCTTCGGTTCAAAAATCACTCAGAAATATCAGCTTCAGCTTCAATTCATGAACCATAATGCTGATATTCTTTCTACCAGCCAGTAAATAAATACTTGTCTTTAGAAATGGTACCTTAAAGATGGCAAGCATTTTGGCAGGAGTGTATTCGTTGGCACCCTACTTTTTCGTTTCAAACATGCGTAATTCTAACTCTAAGTTAATTCATCGAGCAAGTTCATTTTGGTTTGTGATCAATCAGACTAGAGGAAGGGCAAAGACATGATGGAGTTGGCCAAGAACAGGTCCAAGAGATTCGAGAAGAGAAGCTGGTGTGAGCCACAAGCCCGATAGATGCACCAAACAGAAATTTTCTGCTGTATATTTTCCTTCATAATATGTTAACTACAGAATACTTACTAAGATGGTTATCAATTCCTGAATAATTGCAATTTTCATAGATGCGTCTAAGGCAATGGAAGGGATTGGCAAGAAGATGGAAGGGAGAATGCTAACCATCAACGGTAGTTGCAATGCAAAGAAATAAATATGAATGAGCAGGAGTGATGACGAGGTGCTCTAGAAATAGGGGTTGCCATGGCCTTCTCTCGGGCAATGTGATATCTTTTTGTAATGTACTGAGAACATCGAGAGCCTATTGTAGAAATTCTGCAAAACGAATAATATGAGAGATAGATCAATCCATTAAAGGATGATTTTTCCATATGGGTTTCTACTTAAATTCCTTGTATATTGAGAGAATGAATGATTATGATTTATGAGTTGTTGGTTTTGTTTTAAGAATGTTGCCACTATGATTATGATTTATGAGTCATTGGTTTTGTTTTAATAATGTTGCCACTATGATTATGATTTATGAGTTGTTGGTTTTGTTTTAACAATGTTGCCACTATGATTATGATTTATGAATGGTTGGTTTTGTTTTAATCATTGTATGAGTTGTTGGTTTTGTTTTAATCATTGTAGAATAAATTGTGTTCTATTGTGTAAAAGTTCGTGTTGGAAGGAGTTTTTAGCACTGCATTAAGTAGGGAGAACAAATCTCAATTGCATTTTGATTAGTGTTTGCATCGTCCTGCATTTCAAGTTTTCCTATGGCATTTCAAGTTTATATTATGATAGTTTCATGGGTCTATAGTCTAGTTTTGTGGTTTGTTATTTTTCTTTGCAACTTATCTACTGACAACTTAATGCACATTGCAACTTTGTTAATCATGGCTTTATCAATTTTGCAACTTTGTTGAACCCACAACCTATTCTGCACATTGTGACTTTGATAATCATGACTTCAACATACTTGCGACATTATTGAACCCACAACCTATTTGTATTGCATCAAGAGAAGCAAGGTGCATTCAACATTGCAATATGAGAAAGATGTGCATTATTCGTGCCTAAAACTAAAGTGGCATGTGGCATAAATTTGCTCAATATAATTGCATCGAGAGGCACTTTCTACAACCCAATATGAGGGAGATGTGTAATTCATGCTCAATGTGGCATTGACAATCACATTTTAAAAAATATATTATAACAAAAATGTATTTCAATGCAAGTCTTAAGTAAAATATTTTAATGTAAGCCTTAAGTTAAAGACAACAAAAAAATGAATATACATATATTAAAATTAACTCGAAATAAACAAACTTATAAAAGGTTAAACATTTCTTATTTCTACAACTCACATATTAGTGAAGGGGAAAGTCAGTGAAAGTTATTGGGTGGCTTTAATAAATTTCATCCATGGCTATTACTAATTAAGGAAAGGGGCCAGATAAATTACCACAAATCTAGGCTCTCATTTTGGGAAGAGAACTATTATTGGAACAATGTTAACCATTCATGTTAGGTTAAATGACTAATTAATTTGCAAAAAGTAAATGGTAAATTTATGTATGTAACTATGGTTGTAATATGTTATTTTAGTAAAGGTCTTTATATTAAGTGTTGTATCTTGTTGTTGAGCAAAGAAAGTTTACATACCTATAGATTACAAAAATTATTCAACAAGAGCACTATTAGTGTCCACTCCATCCATTTAAGTACAATTGAATTCCTCTSAATAATAATGAATGCACTTCATCCATTTAAGTACATGACTTAAATTYCTCCCAATAATAATCACAAAACATTCTCTTCACCAATATTTCATTTAGTTCTCTCCTTGTTGAATCTTCATTTCTTATGACATAAATAGTGAGCACAATTGATATGCATTGGTCAAATTCATTCATTTTGGAACCTTCGAACATAAATACTTTAAGTGTGTGTGTGTGTGTATTATTCATAATTCATTATCAATACTAATAACCACCATGCAATATTCTTTTAATTTAAAAGGTTGTATGAAATAGAAAAAAAAAGTTGTGTAGTCTTGTTATCCAATGTAATATATATTAACTAGCCTAGATCCATCTTAAATCTAACTCTATCAAGTGTAAAGAGAGATCAAATCTATCTAGGTGCGAGACTTCCTCAAGTTTTGTTCTCTTGAAAAGGTTTTAACCTCCATAGATTTGATCCTCAAGTTTTGTTCTATTGAAAATGTTTTAACCTTCATAGATTTTATCCATCTCGGCACTTGATAGAGATGGAGTTCAAATGTATCTACACTAGTATTTAAAAAAAAAATGCAATATGGATGAGTAATGTAACCTCCATGTTTATAAATAGTAATAATGTAAAATAGTAAATTAAAAAAAAATTACAAAGCACTATATATATATATATATATAGAGAGAGAGAGAGAGAGATCATTTCTTTCTCACATGTCTATGTTTATGTTTATATAGAATTGAATCAAAAGGTTGATAAGTTGCCGAAGGAGGGTCATCACATGCTTGAAGGCCACATTTCTTAGGCAGAAGCAAGGGATGGTGTCTCAATACTCTTATTGTTGACTTTTAGTGTTGGTTTGGTTTAGTTAATTTTAACTAATTTTTTGTCCTTTTTTATTTATAATTTGTATATGCTTACACTGCAAGCTTTAGATGATCTAGATTGGAGACAATCTCTTTGTTGGAACTAAAATATTTTTGTACATTGTTTTTAGTTTTGTGTTGGGTAGTCATGTTATGTTCAAGTTGGTAAAGGTCACAGGAAAATCTACTTATGCAAAATTTGTCTCTTTTTGGAACCTAAATCATGTAATATTCATTCAAGCTTGAATAAAAATTACATTTTTTTCTTAGAAATACACACACAAAAAAATACACTAACATAGATCTATTTAATTTGAGATCTTTTAAGCACCAAGAGATTTGCATGTTGATATTTTTTATGCCTTTGGTGCTTAATAGATATAGAGGTAATTGTTATTGGATTAATCGCTAAATGCAGACATAAGCATATCTCCCTAGATCCCACTAGAAAATAGAACAAAACAAAACATAATGCACACTTCGCATTAAACTTCATCATCATATGAACTAGTTTAATGAGTTACAAGTGGCGTACCTTTTAAATGATGCTTTCCCTCGCTAGTGTCGTCCTTGTAGCTCCTTCCTTGGGTTTGCAGAGTAATAAGCATGTCTAAGAATCACAAACCAACAATGAAGGGAAACAAAGATACATACATTCTAATGAAATCTATGTATATTATCAAGGAATTATACAATAAAAGACGAGATTCTTATATAGGGAAGGAATGCATTGTTGTATTAAGTGAATAGAAAGTGGAGAATACAACCCATGCCTTGATGTTGCAAGGTCCCCTTTCGATGGCTCTTTACTCCAACACACACACCTTTTCTCCAATGCCTTGATTGAAGAAGATCCACAATGACTTGAAGAACTAAAGCAAATCTCTCAAGCATGATCTGAAGTAGAACTCTCCATACAATTCTTAGCCTATTCAACCTTAATATTTTCCATGAGAGATCCCTCTTTATATAGTGTGAAAGAGAGATGGATGAGGAGATTAGGATGATCCCACCAAATCAGAGAAGCGAGCAAGATCCAAACCGATCGGAGGCCACCTCATCTTCTAGAAGATCCCCTTCTAGA
>SNQJ01S0003529.1:7372-30758 GCA_010110895.2 Picea sitchensis | reverse complement strand
CAGGGGTTGGTTGATTAGGTATGCTCCCTTGGAAAGGAACATTAGACTGAAAATTTGGACCCCAAGTAGGATTCATAGAACCTGGATATGCTTGCCTGAGATTAGGGGTTACAAAATAATTAACTTGAGTATGTTTCCCCTTGGAAAGGAAGATTCAAAGGTTGAGATTGTAACATAGGTATACTTTGTCCATAAATTGGGTTATGGCCTCCAAATTGAGGTTACCCCCCAAGTTGAGGTTGTCCCCCGATCTGAGGTTGCCCACCATATTGAGGTTGCCCACCAACTTGAGGTTGACCTCCAACAGGAATTTGAAAACTAGAAGCGACAGAATGACTGGTGCCTCCAACTGGATTGGAGCCACTAGGTCCAGGACGATGAGTTCCTCCAGACAAAGGTGGAGGAGGAACGTAAGGCCCCACAGAGAGAACCTGGGTAGGTGTGGGAACAAACTGACTAGTGACATTATACCCAGGAGGAACAAAAAGTCTAGACCCTCCGGATGGATTCTGGGCAGGAGAAGCAATGGAAGTATTCAAAGCATTATACCCAGGGGAAAGTGACGTATTTTATCTAATCAGAAGTGATGCTCCAATAGGAGCTTAAGTGATAACCACATTCCCAGTAGAAATAGTTGTAGCTTGTAGGACCATAGTATAATGGGCAATCTGGAGAAGAATAATTGAGTGAGAACCAACCAACAATTGGTCTCAAACTATGACAACATTACTAGTTATGCCAGTAAAATGATCTAAAGGTACCGTATAGGTAACAAATGTTTCAGGCATGTACAATGCCATAGGTTGATTATAACTTGTTCCTAACATGTCAAAAATTTTGTGTCCCGAAAAATTAGGATTAAAAATTCCAGCAGTGTGAACCGGGGTTCTAAATGATTCACTTTGAAAAAGTAGATCGTCTACTCTAGACTCTATGTTAGGTCCAGTAGGTACTTCAATATTCTCGTCAACCACAATTTCTCCCGATGAGTTCATCTGGAGAAAATGTGGATCTTGTCTAACACCCAATAATGGATTTACGAGAAGTCTGAATGCTTCTAAAGAGTTACAAATTTTGAATTCCTCTAAATAATGTGAACTTCCAATTTCAGAAGCTACTTCGTTATTGACTACTCCCTTAGGAGATCCTTCTAGTGAATGAGGAAGCAAAGGGAGGTAACCTTCCAGATCTTCCGGAGGTATCCCTTGCATCCTACGTGAACGACGAAGGCCGATGTTGGATGCACCAAATAAAGAATGAAACAAATCTATGGCCAACTAGAGAAACAAACAACACTCACTAATAAAATCTAGAAATCAAACCAAGCAAACAAACCTTCTTATTCTGAAGTCACTAGTTGGTGATGAAATCCAACATCGTGAAATCGAGACAAGAAGGGGCTGGGATAAAGCGGGTGGAAAAGTTACATTGACGACCTGCTTAACGGACTTATACCCTGGTGCAAGCTCCCACACACAATCGTGGGTGTACCCTCCAAGGCACCTGAGTGAGTTTTGCCAACGTCGATTCCAGGTACCGTGAAGACTTTCCCCTCCATAGTCACCTCATGTAAATACCATAAAGAGATAGGATACTAAGGTTACCAATTATGACAAAGATTCCTGGGGAAACAATCGACAGTCTGATCCACGTGAAAAAGCAGGGTATCTATCCCGAAATCAACTAAAGAATATCCCACACATAATCATGGGTATACTCTCAAGTGACCCCCAATAATACGCGCAATCTCTACACCAAGACCGACAAAGTAGGGTGAGCAACTCTACCAATCTTAATGCGACCTCAGGTTTGACCCTTGTGTTAGAAGGGCTTCCCAGGACAAAATGTAGCAAATGGATTTGAACTCTCCCTATCATAAGATACTATTGTGTGTTTTGATGCTTTGGAGAGTGTTCCTTACAACCTATTCCAAAGCGCTATCCTAGCTAATGTTGGTGAAGAAAATTTCTAGAAAATAAAAGTTGCTAATAAATTTTAAAATTTACGTTGTATTTTAAACGTTGTTGTTTACTCAAAAGGGAGATGGAAATGAAACTGATGACGTTTGTGACCTTGACCCAAAATATGAAAGAAGAGATGAATATGCAATATTTCAATTCAATGAACTCTAGTTACAGTAGGGAGAAGGTATTTCTTTTTGAAGTACAAAAGCTATGAATCACAATTTCTCAATCTCAAATGAACAAAATTCCAAATAATCATAAGCTACGAAATTTTTAATTGTCTCTCTTAACAAATATTTCGAATGCAAGAATTTTCTTGTGAATGATTACTAAAAAGAAGAAATGACTTCAAATCTTTCTTTCTCAAACCAAATCAGAGATGTAATGCAGAAAAGAAAGCGTAATCCAAGAAAATTAACACATTCTCAACACAATTCCCAAATCGAACTCTTAATGTAGAACAAAATGAAAATGATAAGAAATCCTTTTGTCAAATGAAAACAAAAATGTCTCTCAATCAATAAGGAATCTAGAAAGAAAAAATAATCCAAAACTTCAAACAAATCAAAGACCCTTTGTCAAACAAGCACTTAGGACCAAGATCCAGAGATTATACCCTTGTGACAAAAAATCAAAAGAAAAACTTGCAAAATAATTACCAAGACAAACTTTCAATTACTGAATATCAATCAAGTGCAATATTTAACTCATAAATCAATCTAACACTGGCATTAGAAGTTCATCCCAGGAAATTGACGCAAAAATGGGTGAAAAAACAAAAATTGGCTTTCTCCAACAATTCCTACAGGAATCGTCGCAGGTGACAATGGAGCACAATTTGACGAGCTAGGGTCGTCGCAGGCTACCAATAGGGTACAGTGTGACATCATCGCACTGGTTTTCACTAGAAGGGTGTGACATCAGAGGGTCGTCGTAGGCTATCTATATAGTACAGTGTGATGATCTCTGTAACTAAGGGAAAAAATGGGAGAAAGACAAAAATCTAACTGAACTTTCAGACCCAGTGAGTCCAAATGGATCACCCACAGACTCATAGAATGAATTTAATCAAAAGAAGGAAGGCTAAAAGAAAACAAGAAGAAAAAAACCAAAAGAAAGTCGTATCCTCAGTATGGTCGCCAATTTTGTTATCAGATTAATCAGTAAATGTGGACATAAACAGATCTCCCTAGATCCCACTGGAAATTAGAACAAAACAAAAAAGAATGCACAGTTCGCCTTAAAATTCATCATCATATGAACTAGTTTAATGAGTTACAAGTGGCGTACCTTTTAAACGATGCTTGTCCTCGCTAGTGTCGTCCTTGTAGCTCCTTCCTTGGGTTTGCAGAGTAATAATCTTGTCTAAGAATCACAAACCAACAAAAAAGGGAAACAAAGATACATACATTCTAATGAAGTCTATGTATATGATCAAGGAATTATACAATAAAAGATGAGATGCTTATATAGGGAAGGAATGCATTGTTGTATTAAGTGAATAGAAAGTGGAGAATACAACCGATGCCTTGATGTTGCAAGGTCCCCTTTCGATGGCTCTTTACTCCAACACAAACACCTTTTCTCCAATGTCTTGACTGAAGAAGATCCACAATGACTTGAAGAACTAAAGCAAATCTCTCAAGCATGATCTGAAGTAGAACTCTCCATACAATTCTTAGCCTATTCAAACTTAGCCTTTTCCATGAGAGATCCCTCCTTATATAGTGTGAAAGAGATATAGATGAGGAGATTAGGATGATCCCACCAAATCAGAGAAGAGATTAATATCCAAACTGATCAGAGGCCACCTCATCTTCTAGAAGATCCCCTTCTAGAAGATCCCCTTCTAGAACATTCATGAATTTTGACTTTTCCCAAGATTTAAGCATCGTCGTACCCTACACACTTAACATCATACAGCGTCGTTGTAGTCCAGGTATAGAGCAGGATGTGACGATCAGGCATCATCACACCCCATGAATAGAGTAAGGTGCGATGACCTTCCTTCATATGGTTTTTGGCAGAGGAAATGAAATCACTTTTCCCATGGAGAAAGTCCCTTTTAATATTTTTAGGGAACATGGATACATGTTGTCAGGTGATCACTGAGGTGACCAAAATAATGGGTAACAGTAACATGGATCTATGTTGGTGATCCAAAATAGATCCAAGAAGGCCTAAAAATTAAAGTTCTAGGAATCAAACAAAACTAACGCCATTGTGTCCGACTCGTTGCCCTGATTTTGACCATATAAATGTTTTCGCAAATGGACGCCGTATGAGAAAGTTATCTCGTTCTCATCATTTTCCCAAACAAGCAAAAAGTTAAACTGGTCAAAGTCGACAGGTCGTATTGCTGACGTGAGCAGAGACACGTGGCAACACGAGGATGTGACACATGTCACTAAGTTTTGGTTTTTTTGGGATGAGTTGGACCAGTACATAATTGACATGTGGTAGTGTGCGGATGTGACATGTGGCAATTCGTACGTGATGTAGCCCAATGATAGGCTGACATGTGGCAGTACGGATGACATGTGGTTGTATGGATGCTAACATGGTAAGGTGATTGGGTTGTATGGAAGCTGACGTGACAAGGTGACTAGGCAGTACAGATGATGATGTCACAATTGACTGGGTAGTACGAATGTTGATGTGGCACGACACGTGGTTGTACAACAGGTGACGTGTCAGGTGACTGGATTGTTGATTGTGTTGGTGACTGGATCGTACGATCCAATCACAGGGTGACACGTGGCCCAATCAGAGGGTGCCACATGGCACCTCGGATTTAGCCAATGTTGGCTAGACCAAGAAAAGTTTGTTACCCACGGGAGTTGAACACCCGACCTCCACCTACACAAGCTCTTTGCAACCACCAGTGGACCATCCGAGCTACACATTGGGACTTAACCATAATCAACAAATAATTGATTTAAATTGCATGTGGTGGTTTGTTAGGGCTAAGCCTCGGTCGGAGGGGGCCAACGCAAGGACACTTGGCACCCCACGTGACCAGGGGTTAGCACCGTGGATTGGAGGCGTGGAGAGTTAGCCATAGACCACATAGTCATGCAACGACCAAGGGTCAGTAATCAAGGGGCTTATACATTGAATAGGAGCAGGACCCAACCCTTGGCCATATGGTGTGCCCCATATGCCCAGGAGCCCGGGGAAAGAGAGTTGCATCCTGATTTTTGCCAAATTTGGGTTTTTTAACCATATTATATATATATTTATGATTTTTATGTTGTTTTTAATAGATTTTGCCCATTTTGGGGGGATCTGGAGCCCTTTTTTAGGCCAGATCTTGGGAGGAAGTTGGGAGGAGGATACCAACTCAAAATCTATATAAACCAGGGGTTCTTAGCAGTATTAAGGAGGTTCAAAATAACATAATGATGATGAATTTATGAAGCTTGAAGCCATTTTTATGCAGGGAAGCCATTGAGGAAGCGAACTTTGTGGGACAATTCTGGGATCTATGYTCAACCTTTTTCAGTTTCGTTAGTTGTGTTGGATTCTTGAGGTCRAGAAGAAAACAACCAGACYAGTTTGTAATCCTTTTGACACTTTTCTGATGTACTTTTGAAGCATTGAAGAGAAATAATAAAGCCTCACCCACTGAGACAAAGGCCGAGAGACGTAGGCAATCTTGTCGAACTCCGTTAACAACTTTGTTGTTATGGTTTGTTGTTCTTTGTGCTTATATTCTGATCTRCATTTCCTTATGATGGTTGTTATAGTATCTCATTAAGTTCTTCTTCTYTCATTAATTCCTAATTGGTAATTGAACACATGCTTAAAACTTAGCCAAGTCTTTAAAGATCAATTTCAAATCAAGTGGTATCAGAGCAGGCTGATGGTTGGTCTTCAAGTACAAGTTTAAAATCCACTGCAAGAAAACATTCCCATAAACATAAAGATGATATGTCTTTACTTAAGCTTGATGTAAAATTTGAATTTCCCATGTATGATGGTGAAGTCAATGCTGAGAGACTTGATAAATGGGTCAGAAAGATGGAAGGTTATTGTAGTGTGCAACAAATCAAGGATGAGGCAACTCAAATCAAGTTGTCATTGCTTCGTCTTGCAGACACAACACTCATCTGGTGGCATAGTAAGTTGCAAAATGGCATGCAACAAGTTGGTAATGTATTTCCATCATGGAAAGAATTTTTTTTCTTCACTTAGAAAGCAATTTTATCCTTTGGATTATAAAGAGAAGGATTTAATTGAATGGAAAAGTCTTAAACTAAGAAAAGGAAAAATAGTGCAAGAATACACAGAGGAATTTCGCAAGATGGCATTAATGTTAAATATTCCATTACATACCCAAGAAACTATTATGAAGTATATAGGAGGTTTACCCACACATATTCAAAACACTGTATTTATGTTTGGAACTACTAATCTTGATGAGGTTTATATTCAAGCAACATACATTGAAGCAGGGAAAATAGGAGTTGGTGTATCCGGGGAATCGTCTTCAAGGAAAGAGGAAAAAAGGAAGGGGAATGGAAAGAAAGAAAATTCAGCGACAATGAAGGAAGGGAAGCTCTCTTGCAAGAATTTCAAGAAAGAAGGGCATGATGATGACCTTTGATGGCAATTGCACCTAGAGAAGAGACCAAAGTGGTTTAAAGAAAGGAAAGGGAGGAAAACAGTTGCAACAACAACACGACCAATAGACTTGGGATATGATTTAGGTGATGAGACTAAAATTGGTTTGACAGGTAAAATTGGTGATGGATATGATTCTAGAAGTAAGTTGTTTCACATAAGGGTTATAATGAAACATACTAAGATCGATACATTGATAGATAGTGGATATCAGTCTAACTTTATTTAAGAGGAAGTGGTTAAACAATTGGGATTGAAAAATAAGCTACATCATAAACCTTACTCACTTAAATGGATTAGCAACAATCATAAATTGCACATAACAAAGCAATGCACTTTAAAGTTTGCAATTTCATCAAAGTTTGTGGATGAGGTAATGTGTGATGTGGTGCCACTCAATGAATGTGGAATGGTCTTAGGCATCCCATATTTGTATGATCGTAAAGAAATCTTCTACAGGGAACAAAATCAATATCACTTAACTAAAGAAGGAAATGAATATGTTGGACATGCTCATCACATAAAAGAAAATCAATCTATAAAAGCAGTGGAACAATTAAGGAAGACAACTTATGCAAGAAACACACCTATAATTGTGCCAAATAAATCAATTGATCTTAAGCATGAACACGAGATGGTTGTAGAATGAAATTTCAATCATACTTTGCTTCAATATAAGCTAATGTCATGCAAGCACTTCAAACATATTAGCTCATTTGCAGTCATATTTCTAATGTTATCGTTGCTAATTTTTTCAACATGGATGGTAGTGGCTTCAGTAAGATGTGAAAGAGTACAAGTGGCTAACAATATGTTGTCAGTTGTCATGGTTGTTTTGCAATTGGTTATGATGCGACAGGTGCACAGGACAGAGTTTAAAGACAAAGGACAAGTGGGGTGGCCTATCCCGCACTTAATGACTGGTTAATACCCTTTTGGAGGACCAAAAGGTCTTAGTGGGGAGGCATGATCCAAAATAAATCCAGGAAGGCCTAAAAATAAAAGTTCTCGGAATTAGATGAAACCAACGCCATTGCGTCCGGCTTGTCGGGTTGATTCCGACCATATAATATTTTTCGTAAATGGACGTCGTATGCGAAATTTATTGCGTTCTGATCGCTTTCCCAAATAGGTAAAAAGTCAAACTAGTCAAAGTCAACAGGACGTACTGCTGACATCAGCAGTAAGACATGTGGCGTCAGAAGGGACACGTGGAAGCACGAGGAGGTTACATGTGTCACTCAGTTTTGGCATTTTCGAGCCGAGTTGGACCAGTATGGAATTGACACGTGGCAGTGTACGTACATGACACATGGCAGTTCATACGTGACATGGCCCAAAGGCAGGCTAACACATGGCAATACAGATGATAGGTGGTTGTACGGGTGCTGACGTGGCAGGGTGACTGGGTTGTATAGAAGTTGATGTGGCAGGGCGACTGGGAAGTACAAATGTTGATGTGGCAGCTGACTGGGCAGTACGAATGTTGACGTGGCATGACACGTGGTTGTACGAAAAGTGACGTGGCATGTGATTGGATTGTTGACTGTGTTGGTGACTAGATCGTATGGTCCAATTACAGGGTGACACATGGCCCAATTAGAGGGCACCACATGGCACCCTGTATTTAGCCAATGTTGGCTAGACCAAAACAAATTTGTTACCCGCGGGAATTGAACACCCGACCTCCACCTGCACAAGCTCTTCGCAACCATCGGTGGATCGTCCAAGCTACACATTGGGACTTAACCATAATCGGTGAATAATTGATTTAAATTGCATGTGGCGGTTTGTTAGGGCTAAACCCTAGTCGGAGGGGGCCAACGCGAGGGCACTTGTCACCCCACGCGACCGGGGGCTAAGGACCAGGGGTCAACACCATGGATTGGGGGCGTGGAGAGTTAGCCACATGGCCATGCAATGACCAAGGGCCAGGAATCAAGGGGCTTATCCATTAAATAGGAATGTGATCCATCTCTTGGCCATATGGCGTGCCCCATATTCCCAGGATCCCAAAGAAAGGGGGTTGCGCCCTGATTTTTGCCAAAATTAGGTTTTTAAACCATATTATATATTTTTTTATGATTTTTATGTTGGTTTTAATGGATTTTGCCCATTGTTGGGAGATCTGGAGCCCTTTTTGAGGCTAGATCTTGGGAGGAAGTTGGGAGGAGGATACCAACTCAATATATATATAAATCAGGGGTTCTTAGCAGCATTAAGGAGGTTCAAAATAGCAGAATGATGATGAATTTATGAAGCTTGAAGCCATTTTTATGCAGGGCAGCCATTGAGGAAGCAAACTTTGCGGGCCAATTCCGGGAACTACGCTCAACCTTTTTCAGTGTCGTCGGCTGTGTTGGATTCTTGAGGTCGAGCAGAACACATCCATACCAGTTTTTAATCTTTTTGACACTTTTCTAAAATACGTTTGAAGCATTGAATAGAAATAAGAAATCCTCACCCACTGAGACAAAGGCCCAGAGACATAGACAATCTTGCAGAACTCTGTTAACAACTTTGTTGTTCTTTGTGCTTATATTCTGATCTAGATTTCCTTATGATGGCTACTATAATATCTCATTAAGTTCTTCTTCTTTCATTAATTCATAATTGGTAATTCAACACGTGCTTAAAACTTAGCCAAGTCTTCAAAGATCAATTTTAGATCAGTTGGTAAAGTGCATTTTACCTACAATCTATGCACATCAGTATTATTTCAACATCAAAACTAAATTGCATGTCTTGTTGATGAATTTTCATGTTATAATTACCCTGAAATTGCTTTATCAAGTGAAGTATCAAGACAACTAAGTTTGTGGATGAGAAAGTAAGGTCCCATGTTGTATATTGCATTGAACTCCATCAATTATTGACATGGAGTCTCAAATAATAATCATCAAGAAATAATTGATGGTAGAAAGATTGACTTTAATTTCATATTTATCTACATAGGGATCAAATCCTTCGAAGTACAAACCTTTTCTTAGGTGTGAAAACTTGAGGAAAGGTTTCTAGCTTAAAGGATTTGATCTGACTCCACATTTGATAGGTCTAGGGTTAAAATAGGTCCAAGATGACATATATATTTCATTAACACATTAAATTGTCAACTTACTATTATTGTTGTTAAACTATATTTTTTTATATGTAAAAACTTGATGTGACATTAACACTACACACACTCTCTCTCTCACTCACTCGTGACACATCTCTTCTATATTGATATGTAAAATGTGTTTCTCAACATAATGATGTATTAAATATGTGAATAATTTAAGACAACCAAAAAACACTTTGTGAATGCATCTTTGAGGTTGACCAACCTTTTCTCTTGTATACACATACACTAAAATATAAGTTATTGGTTGTTAAACTGCCTAGTAATGGATATAGGCCATCATAAGTATTAGAAATTAATAATTAGACATTTTTTTTGTGTGTGTCCAATGTCCACATTGAAATTTCTCCTTTGTCGATGGCAATACTTCATCTTGATATGCAATTACCTTCTTAGATCTCATTATTAAAAAAAAAGACCAATTACACCAAGAGAAGTGATGTGCGTTGTATAACCCAATGTAAATGAGATGTGCAACATAATGTTGTGTTAATAAACTAAAATGAAGAAAAATTGAGGTCCATAATGTCAAAGTGAAAAAAGTGTCAACCATAACAATAAAAATAATATGAAAAAATAATGACAATATAGAAAAAAGAATATTAATAAAATAAATCATCTTAGTATGATTTTTTAAAGCATTGAAAAATCAGTGCCTCACTTTATTTTTATCCCTATCAATGCTTAATAGATACAAGGTTAAGATGGATCTACGCTAATATATCTATGTAACTATCATTTGTGGTCACTATGTCTACAAGTTTAAGCTTACTTATGATACTATTTCTATCTACTAAGCTAAGAGTTAACCAGTTTCCATAGTCAACAGTTCTATATTACTATCAAGAATCCTTTTTGGACCTTTATTTTCATTTTTCCACTATAAATATTTGTATTACTACTCGAAGACATCAAAACTTGCAACCTAGAGTAACATGTAATATGAAACTATTCATCACTTCCACTTGTGAGAACCAACATAGCTCTACACTTGTGTTGATCATTCAAATTGTGCTTGATATAAATGTAGTTAATCAATTACACACATCATGTTCTTTCTTCGCTAGGAATAGTTATTGAGTAATTTCTTCTAGCTGCTCTTTATTGCTTTATCTAAGCTCAATGAATCGGCATTGAGATTAGAGATAAAGATAGTGGCACCTCAATGCACAAAGGAAAGAATTTTCAAAGAAGAAAGATATGTGAAAGTGCATTTGAGTGTACATGAAAGAAGGCACATGGGACCTAGGTGTAAAAGAGAAGTGTATGCAAAAAATTGATTTAGGAACAAAAATATATTTGCGCAAGGAAGATTTGGGTGCATGCCAAAGTAAAGGAAAAAGGAAAATGATGTGCAAGGAAATGTTTGGAAACAACTGTAATAATTGAGACCTATTCCCACTATGTTCCAAGAAGTAATGAACAAGTTTCTATAGGACTTTGGTGAGTTGGTGCAGCCATCCATTGGAATTCCTCCACCACCAACCCTCTTGTTTTTCCATGTTCCACCATAAGATGAAATGACCAATGACCATCATCATTTGATTTTGTTGAAGAAAATAGTTTTTCTACTTCTTGTGAAGCATGTGATAGACATGTTTCATTGCACATGTAACAATCCCAACCCAACAAGTATAGTGTGAGTTTTTTACTCAAAGTTTATGGTCTCCCTAAAAATAATAATAATAAAATATTTTTTAACCAAGAAGTAAATATAGTCTTTCTAATAATGATATCATTTAAACAGTCCTTCTTCACACATTTTGGAATGCAATTTAAACAGTCCTTCTTCACACATTTTGGAATGCAAAGTAGCCAACCAACAAGCAATTTAAAAAATAGTGGAATCTTACAATTAATTGCTATTAATATATATATATATATATATATATATATATATAACTCCAATGCCTTGTTTAAGTCCACTTCCTGGTGCAAACTAGGGATTCACAAGCCAAGGTTTCCAAGTCGTCAAGTAATGTGCATTCTTGTGTGATTTTCCTCCCAACCAAGGTAATGCAAATGATGTTTGCAATACCCCCCATGTAGGGTCCTCAATCTCAAGAATAAAAAATGTTCCTTCACACTTTAATAGTTAACTATTCACAAAAACGGAAAGTCAATAAAAAAATACAAGATTTCACAACTAGATTTGGTCCACAACACAACCACACCTTCTATCCACCAATAAGAACATCAACTGAATATCCCTCGTTGCAACAAAACTCTCATTTCATTATCAAACTAGAACAAATTAAAAAATCCCATGTAAAATTCGCTCTCCATATAGTTCCAACCCCCAACACAAACTTTCTCACTTCCCTAACATCATTCCAAGTGAAAATTCTATGAGGAGAGAAAATGGCCTACTAGGTCAAACGAGAAGGAAATTATACAACTTCCATCATAAAGTTATTCACCTTTTCAGAAGGGACAAGGTGGGGTTCCACCTCAAATAATCAAGGGAAAATGGTGTTTTTGTCATTTAGTAGAGAGCCATTGGATGTGTTAGGAAGTCATAGTACTACACAAATGTGTACACTCCCCACAAGAAGTGTAAATGGATAGGGTTCACCTACAAGACATAGTAATGGATTTTTCCTGCAAATATCATAAGTGATACATCCTACAAAAAGCCTTTATCCCATCTCAATAGATCCAACACAAAAAAAATTGGCAAAATAATCTAGTGGTTATAACTAGGTAAAAAAACCTCAGACTAATGGGTGAATCAATGAATAATTGAAGGCAACAAAGCATATGGAGAAATGTAGGTTGAAGAAAAGAAGGTCAAGGATTGTAAAATAGTACGAGGTGAGGCTAAGGTCGGGGAGATGTAATCATGCTAGATGATATTACACACTCCCAAATACTAGCCTTATTTAGGGAATTTCATTGTGATATTCATTTCAGAAAGCTCACTGAAGAATTGGGTGGAATAAAATTTGTACATGGTGATATGATATGTTCCTCCTTTTCACATCCTTGCTAAGGGTTGGATAACTTTCCTCTTTGACCAAGAGAAGTATCTTATTTAATCAAATCAAGACATTGGTTTCTAAATAACACTCGTGTTGCACTAAAAAACTAGGAAACTAGATTTGATCCAAATAAAGAAGTTGTAATCTCTCAAGCCTTGTGGGTAAAAATTGTGGGTCTTCCATTAGAGTTGTGGAACAATTATATTCTGAAGGATATTAATCATACACAAGGTAAGTTTATTTGTCTATGTCCTAACCACTACTCTAACTTAGACATAATAGTTGTAAATATGCATGTTGAAGTTAATCTAAGAAAAGGTCTTTAAGAGTCCATGGATATGTCATATGGGAAGTGGAATGTAGTTCAAAATTTGGACTATCAAATTGTCCCCTTCTGTTTTCATTGGTGTTGAAGATATAAACATATAAAATATGATTATCCCTCAAATTATTGCGATATTTTTTTTTCAAAAGGGAGGAAGGAACAAGACCAAGGTTCTCCAAAATCCATCTAGTTTTTTGATATTCTAAAGGGGAATACAAGAGACGTGTCAAGTATGAATGACCTACCTAGTACCAGCAAGGACCCATCCATGAAATATTGTGAGAGGTCAGTCCCTCTGGAAACCAACTATAAGAAAATTGAAGACATGTGCTAGTTAGAGGATAATATAGTGGTCAAACGAAGGGCTCCTCTCTATATTATATGTATGAAATCTCCAAAGAGAGATCACAAAAGGATTCTCTCTCAAGAGAAAGGGATTCAAAATGAACCACAATTTATGCTCAAAGTGAACATGCATAGTCTCACATCATAGTTGGAGATTCTCTCGTGTTTCTAGATGTAGCAGGAAAGGCAATGTAGATCCATGTGATTAAGGAGGTGACATCCAAGGGAAATACCCTATAACCAAATTCAAACCAAGTATGCAAGGATGGTATTTTCCATAAGGAATTTCAAAGGAATGAGAGGAATATTCTAAATGTCCCAATAGAAAATAAGTCTAAGTTGAGATACCATTTGAGATCTTATAAACCTCTTGCTATCGACTTTCAAGATATAGAGGTACAATATGGCATCTATTTGGATGGAGGTGAAAGTGGAATAGACTCTTGTGGTTGGAATTCATAGGAAAATATATCATAGGTAGGTATTAGGGGAATATTTGTTCATTGTCCCATTTTCCTTCAAACAGAGAGTGATGAACTAAAACCCTTGATTCCTTTCAAATTTAGGTAGAACTAGTTGTTTGATGAGGAGTATAAGGAAGCGATATTAAGGGAATGGGTGCATGTCAATAGTGAAAAAGAAGAGATAACCATATTCCAATTTCATGATCTTTGAAGAAGGTAAAAAGGTTAATAATGGACCAAGAAAAGGAGAAATAAAATAGTTGTCATATGGACTTACATGTTGTGGAATATCATATAGAACATATCTATGACAACAACTCTAATGTCATATTTAGTGAATATGATCAATTAAATTTAAAGAGGTTGGAGGAATCAACAAGGGATCTTCTAAATTGGGAAAGCTCTCAATAGAGATTCAAATGTATGGCCACCTAGGTTACGTAAGGAGATAAGAGCACCATATTTTTCCATAACTATACAAACATGAGGAAAAGCATGAACAATATCACGCTATGTTACTCCAAAGATTATAAAGACTACACTATGAAAGATTAATTTGGCTGAAATATTAGGTCAATAAAGTCCACTTGGTAAGGGCGAAGTATCTTATAGGAATAACGTTGTAAAATGATTAATTCCTCTCTCATCCCTTCATTGATCGCCCCCTAGTCCACCAACAAACATGGTTCTTCATGCAAATGAAACACAAGTAGGGTTTAGGGAACGAATTATTATGTTGAGAGAGGGAGGCATATGTCTCTCCTCTTCCCAATGTTGATGGTATCCTTGATATTTTGATGATAAGAGTGAACCAAAAAAGAACATAACAATTATAACAAATTTGATACTCTTCATTTTCCACTAATCCACTATTATCCCTTAGTAAGGCTATGTCTTAATCATACCTTATGTATTCTTGTGCTTGTGCTAGAAGGAAAACTAGCAACAATTTGCTTTCCTTCTAGCACAAGAAGGAAGATTCTCTAGTTTATATACCAAATCATAAACCCTTAATGCATTCACTGACGAGCACATCCTATAATAAATTGATAAAAATGTATGTAAATGTTTGTCAACTTAGTATGGAAGAACAACAATTTATTCAATGAATAAGGAAATAGGAGAAAAATAAGAGAAGGACGTCAAAATGAATCCTAGCAATCATTAGCTTTTTCCCCTATCATGTTGAGGCCTCCATTCATCATTAGAATTCACTCTTTATTCGATATCAACCCACTTGGTATGATAATTTTAATGCACACTTGCTTATTCTACATAGGCCATTGGGATCAAAGAGGTACTTGTGCTAGGATGAATCTTAGGCAATCCAAGTGACTACTAGGATTAATACTAGCGAACAATTACATCATGCTTGGGTGGCATGTGTTATGAGTTTATATTGACTAGTAACTAGATTAACTCAACACCATATCCAAAGCATTTTGTATTCCATAATCAAATTACACATGGGTCACTGGGATCAAAGAGGTTATTGTCCTAGGATGAATCCTAGCCAATCTTAATTACCACTAGGATTCATCCTAGCTCAACATTATATTGTGATTGGATCACAAATATTGTGAGGTTACATTGACTAGTAATTAGAAGGAAAACCTCAAGCACCATACAAAATTTTCATAAATATTGGTGGAACCTTGATATTTTTAGGGTTTCAAAACACAGTTACCAACTTAACAAGAACTATGACCTCAAAACGAGAACTATGGCCCAAAAACCCCACGATTTTGGGTAAAAAATACCAAAATTGACTCCCAAATAAAAAAGTGGCGCTACCAATAGCACCTCTTTTTGTGGGAGTGGTTAAAATTGTGACTTGTTTGAAATCACAGCGTTGATCATTGATACCATCATAGAAAAAACCTTGAAAATGACCCTCGAATAGAAAAGTGATGCTACCAGTATCAACAATTTTATTTTGGGGGTTTAAATTATGATCTAATTGAAAACGTGTCTTTAACAACTAGTACCATTGCAAATAAAAAGATTAAAATTGAAAAGCAATGTTCACTAAAAATATATTTATTAATAAAATATATATTTTTAATTTACATTACAAAATAAATAGTTTCAAAAGAAACAACTCTTGAAATGATGTTTTTAAAAAAAGAAAAGAAAAATAACACAATTTTTTTTCCAAAAATAAAAGCATAACAAGATTTTTTAAGAAAATTTAATTAAAAAAAAACTGTAAAATATTTTAAAAAAATGAAATTAAACCTAAAATATTAACTAAAAACCAAATTTTAAAACCAAAAAAAAAACTAGAAAACAAAATTTAAAAACAAATTGAAAAAATGGAAACGAAAACTAAAAAATATATAAAAAATAAAATTTCTAAGAAATAAAACTTAAAATAGCGTAAATAATACAAGATTATTAAAAAACGCAAAGTTTAAAAACAAAATTAAAATAAAACACAAAACAAAATTAAAAAAAAAAAAAAAAATTAATAAAAAAACTCTAAAACAAGAACTAAAACAAAAAACCGAGAAAATTACATTGAATTTGGGGGGCATTGGCTAGTTGTTCTACGAAATGGTTTTCTTTGTCGGAATCCAGCAATATAAATTTACACGAATCACTATTTTTTGTTGTTCATAATCCATTTCTGAATGTATAAATGGATTCAACATGTTGAAAAACTCCCACGACACTCGGATTTTAGAGAAATAATCACTGAAATCTACGAATCCAACAATTTCTCACCGGAATTCGGGAAAATATCCCCACAAAAAATATTCATTTCATAGAATCTTTAGCCTACGGAATTTGGGGGGAGGGTGATTCCAGGAATCACCCATCCCCCCATTCGACACCCTCGCACACTTTGCACTCTCTAGCCGCAACCCTCCCCACCACCTCCCACTGCCCTCTGCCTCCTCGCCACTCCCTCCTTCCCTGCCTCTCGTCGGTGACCTCACAATACCCCTCTCCTCCTTCCCTGTGCCTCCCGCAAGTCACATTGGAAAATTTTAGGGGCTAAATTTCACCCATGGATTAATTTTCCATGTTTTTTTCCAAAAAAATATTCGCCAATTTCCATTTTTTCTAAAAATGATTCGCCCAAATTCTATAGGACAATTTGTACTTTAAAAATAGCCAAAATTTTATAGAAATTATATTAAATTCTTAAAAATTTGAATATTTCACAAAAATATCACCAAATATTTTATAGTTGACATTTTAAAAATTAGTAAGATTCGACAAGGTTTCTACACTTTAAGATAAATATGGATCCTTAAATTTTTCCTTAGAGGTGGGGGAAAGAGAAGTAAGGGGATGTGGTAGCAGTAAGGAGGTGAGGGGGGAATAAGAGGAAGAAGAGTATACAGATGCATGGGTGGGAGGGGAGCAATGTAGGTTAGAATAAATTTAGTGATAGAAAATTGAGAAGGCAAGGGAGGGAGAACAAAAAGGAGTCGGTAGACAAGTGGGAGGTGGGGGTTAGTGGAAGTGAGGAGAAAGAGAGGAGGACAAGGAGGAGGCAAAGTGGTGGAAAGACAAAACGAAGGGGTAGGGAAAGGAGGAGGAGGAATGGTGGGGAGGGTGAAATGAGGAGTTGAGGGAGAGGAAAAGGAGGAAGCTAGGGGGATGGGGTGGTAGGGTCTAAGGAGGTAAGGGAATGGGGTGGAAGGGAAGGACTGGGTAGATAGGGTGTCAATTTTCACATGAAACTCTATGTGATTTATTTTCGGATCTGGAAATTGATTCCTAGTGAGATAACAGTAAAACCCTAGCTGTTATCACTGAAGAATTTTACACTAAAAATTATTGACTGAAAATATATGCAGTGGAAACAACAAGATCAAAGATGAATAATCAACACATATATGAGACACAAATTTCTATTATGTAACCTTGTTAATTTCAGAAATTGTGAGGGAAAAACTAGCCCTCCCAACCAATATAAATCCACCAAAATATGAGGACAACCTTGTCCTCCAATAACCAAAAAAAATCAGAAAACCAAACCTTGACAAATCCATGGAAATTTCTTCTTCCCACAAATATGTTGCATACAACCTGTATGGCCTACTAACATCAACTATACTATTGTTGACATTATCTTGTATGAACCTGCTCCTACCTAGAAATATTTGTACGATTGTACGTGATTCACCTTACTTCAACATGCACACATATGTGACTATGCCCACTGCAACCTGCATATACGCAATTCACCTTACTACAACCTGCATACATACACGAATCTCCCACTACAATCCGTGTACATATGCAATTATGCCCACTGCAACCTGCATACATGCACGAAGACCTGTACAGACACTTACATACAATTGGATCCACTCGTAAAATTTCTTCCTTCTGCAACTACTTCTCTCCTAGGCCAAATTTTCCAAAGTTACAGACATTCCCTTACCGAAATCACCAATCTCCTTGGAACAAGTGCATACTCACTTATGACAACTCCATCATGTCTCCACACACTCTACACCATATAAAATGTCACAATGACCTCTCTATTTTATATACAAGTCTTAGGGGTCAACATACAAGCCCCTACACAATTCAACATCAAATTAGACTTTCTTGTAGGTGTGAAGCCCCAACACAAACCCACAAAGCCCATCACCAAAACCATGAATCTATAGCTTCGTTCCAAAGGAATTTTTCACCAAACGAAGTGTGTAATGCGGTTCCTACGATGATTCCCACATGCCCAACACCTAGGGCACATGAGAATACCTGCCTGAAGCTACAAAAATGAAAACTCCCTCTTATCGAGGGAGGTATTCTCACAACACTCCACAATCACCTGAAAGTAGATCTGTCTCCCACCCTAGTAGTATCCCTATCTCCCACACTAGATCCACTACCACAGCTACTCTCCAATCCACTTGATTGGTTTCCCCCTCTATTACCGAAGAAAATCTTGCTCTCCAATCGTCCTGACTGGCTACAACCTCGATCACTAAAGCAAATATTATTGTCTAGCATGATCCCTCCCTAGAAGACACTATGCTCCTAGAATCCTCCCACTCCCGAGCATCCTTCCTGACCATCTCAACCCATGATACCCTCCTGACAGTCTAGGAATATGCCTCTCTCCCAGCTGGATCTGAAGGTTGGCTCCCACTAAATGACTAACTCTCCCTCTAAGCCTCTTGACTCCCTTTGAAGTTGGACTACCTATGAATCCACTAACTCCCTTTGAAGTCGAACTCCCTCTAAGTCTACACAACCTATGTAGCTACTTGCTCCTTGTCCATTGTCCTCTACACAGACCTGGGAGGTTGCTTCTCCCCACCGTGTTGAGGCAAAGATATGAATTATCTTACTCAAGCATTTTCGAATCTTGCCTAGCTAAGACAAGATAATCAAGAATATTACCATATGTTTTATAGCCTCAAAAATATTGTCCCAATCCACAAGTATTAGTTACAAGTGTTTAGGATGGTTTTTTTATGAAAGAAATGTTGCAAAACAACATAAAATTTTGTATAATTTTCTTAAAATATACAAATTACAGAAAGTAAATGTGAAGATCAAAAGCAAAAGTAACCAAGTCACATATACACACAAATGAGACAGAATAGAAATATGCTTTATTTCATTCCAAGAAATCAAAGTATCTTTCTCTTTACAAAATACTTGTGAGGGCATGGACCAAAGTCTAATTTAGAAATCCCCGATGAAAACCATGCAAAAGGACTCTAACAAGAAGTAAAAACTGAACTTTGTAATCTGGATCAGCTTGCCATGGACTGCTGCCAATTTGACTTTGCACAATATCCTTTATCAGTTATGAAACTTAATCCATAAACAGACAAGTATACACAAACTATCAAAGATAGATCAACACCTCTGAAACAAGCATCTGAATGATATGGTTCAACTTTGAACCTTATTGTCTAAGGACCCTACTATCGAAAAGAGAATTAGGCCTTTAATGAACTCAAGAATGAATGAAAACTGAAACTATCTCATGAAAACAAAAGAGCCAACCTTAGTATTGCTTTATCCTTCTATTCTCCCCTTGTTCTTCCTTCTCATTCGGTTTTTATGCCTTCCAAATAAGTTGAAGTAGTTCAACTACTTTCTTTAGTTAAGCTAATTAAACTTAACTAATTTTAGTTTAGGGGAAGCAATAATAATAACAATAGTTAAGGATCTTTATTTAATAATAACTAAGTAGGTGGGACCCCTTGTGACTCCCTTATTTTATTCTTTACAAAAATGCAAGGTTGCCTACGTATCTGAGACTTTGTCTCAGTGGGGGAGCTTTCTTATTAATCTTAAATTCTTCAAAAGTACATCAGAAAGGCATCAAATGGATTAAAAAATGGTATGGCTATGTTCTGCTTGACCTCAAGAATCCAACAGAACTGACGACACTGAAAAGGGATAAGCATAGCTCTTGAAAATGGCCTCCAAATATTGACTAGTTCGCTAGCTTCTCTACATAAAACTTGTTGTTCTGCCTAACTTGGTATAATTCGACCTCTACTGCAGTGGTACAAATTTTGGTTTAAAATGTACAAGTCATGGGATCAAATCCCAACAAGACCCTCGACTATTGGCATAAAATCTGAACTAACACCACAAAAGTTCACTTTCCTTGGTATATGAAGAGAAGTATTGTATTTGGAGTTGAAGCTCATTAGGAGGTTGCCCCCTCAAAGAGGTAAGTGAACATGAGAGGATCTCTTCCATAATAGGATCCATTGTATGGTGTTTCCCTACCTCAAGAGTTTGATATAATAAAGTGTGGTTTTCTATATTGTTCCATATATCGTGTGTGGTGATTGTTTTCATATATTATTCTTGGAACTATTATGGTGTGTTTTGTATTCAGGTCTTGGGTTATTGACAATTGGTATCAGAGCACTTTCCTTGTCCAAAGAAGGGAAGAATGTTTTGCTCTTTTTGCAAAAAAATTCTACGGAAGAAAAAGAGGGTGGCGCACTTCAGGTTCATATATGAAGCTTTATGTGATGAATTTGGAAAAATCAATTGGGCATGTTAATTCCTTTCATAAAATACCCAATTTAAAAAAATAAAAAATAAAATTGAAACGGAGTCCGAGAGGTAAAGTTATGAGCATTTTAAATTCATCGGTTTCTCAGCATTTTTTCCGAAAAAAACCCTGATTTTCTGCAGTAATTTATTTTTAAACCCTTGTTCTATTTTTTGGGTTTTTTCGTGACGACGAAGAGACTGCAGAGTTCATAACTTTTCATAGGGTGCTCATATTGTTATCAGATCAATTCCATTGAATAAATTATTTTAAGAGCTTTTTTTGGTATATTTTATGTGGTGTTTCCAATGGCTATTTCCTCTCAAACGCTCGAAGAAATTCTACAGATCACTGAAGCATTCAAATCCCAATTGTATGACACATTGTATGGAACATTGCATGAAATATTGCATGACCTTGCATATGGTCTCAACGATAGTTTTCGTAGTATTCAAGATTCATTGGATAGCATGCAGGAGAGATTTCTTATGGCGGACATCAGAGATGAATATAATCAAGAAATATATGCTTGGTATGATTTTGAGGCCGATTGTGATGATTGGTATATGGATAGTTTTCATTTATGGGATGACAACCACTTCCATCTTTTATTTGATGACTCTACTCCACCTTTTGTAGAGCACATCAATGTGACACATCAGGAGCTAGTTATGATTACTAGTGTCCAGCCTGCATATTCTACAACGGTATTATTCCTTCCATATTCAACATTGACCCTTTCCCACTATGTGGATGGATATTCTTATTTGGATCCACATGATAGGTGTCAGTATTGGGAGCATCAATTTTAGTTGCTTATTGGGTGTCGATATCTTCCATGTGGAGTTCACATGAGAAATTGGACATGAAACCTTGGTTTACAATGGCGGTTGGACTACTTCAACATGGTGGCTTCCATTTCTTAATGGGACCCTAGTTCTCTAGTCTACTTCAGCACTATGGTCCACACTTATCCATGAGAACCTGGTTATCTAGTCTACTTTAGCACTATGGTCCACACTTATCCATGGGACCCTGGTATATGATTGTACATCAAGCGTTGAGGACAACGCTTTCATAAATGGGATGGAAAGTTAGGTAGCTAGAGAGGTACTGGGGGGGGCAGGGGGGGCAGAGGGCCCATAATGATAATAGTGGAGGCCATTCAATGTAAGGTGGACTAGGTCCACTATATTATTAAATAAGTCCCACTATGATAGTTAGATATAATAAATGTAAGAGGACTTCTTAGAAGGTTCTACTTCTAAAAGATTTCTCCTCTAGAATGTTCTTAGGTGATGGTAGCACTATATAAATGGGTTCAAGTAGTGTAATGGGATGAAGGGAAGTATTGTATTTGAAGTGGTAGCTCAATAGGAGGAAGCCCTCTCGAAGAGGCAAGTGAACAAGAGACAATCTCTTCCATAATAGGATCCATTGTATGGTGTTGCCCTACCTCAAGGGTTTGATATAATAAAGTGTGGTTTTCTATATTGTTCCATATATTGTGTGTGGTGATTGTTTTCATATATTATTCTTGGATCTATTTTGGTGTATTTTGTATTCAAGTCTTGGGTTCTTAACACATTACATATTAATTTGTGGCATTCAACCATATAATATGTAGCATAATATATCTATATATATGGGATTTTATTGTTAAAACAAACCAAATTATGTGGTTTAAAATCCACATTCCATATAATCGTGGCATATCCTTTGGAATGGGTGTGTATTAACACAATATTATATATATCCCATGATATTAAAATAATTTCATGCGCTCTCAATCCCGCATATCAACTTTAGAATAATAATTTTCACCATGTATAACAAGAACCAATTATAGCTCGTTTGGTTGGCACTTGTTGTGGAGATCGTTGGTGTTGAAGAGGTCTCAAGTTTAATTTACCAGGTGGAAAAATAGAACCATCTTTTAAACTTGGCCCATTTGGCCTAATCCAGTGTGCCATGTGGCATCACTGGATTGGGCCATGTGTCACTCTCGTATTGACCAACCAATCCCAGTCAACCTGCCACTCAAATGTCCAGTCAACCCTGCAACCTGCCACGTGTTGGATCCTTCACCTACCACATGTCACCTCTGCCAATGCCATGTGTCACCTCTAGAAGGTTTCGCATCACCCTTTGACTATTGACTTTTTCATTGTTTGTGCAGAATTTCAGAATAATGTAACTTTCACATATAGACTCTGTTTTTGGAAAAAAAATATATCGTCGGAATCGGCTCGACGAGCCCGACGTAATGGCATTGGTTTCACCCGATTTTGAGAAGTTTTATTTTTAGGCCTTCCTGTATCCATTTGGATCACACCTCCCCACCAATACCTTTTGGTCCTCCAAAAGGATATTAATCAGTCATCAAGTGTGGGATAGGCCTCCCCACTTGTCCTTTGTCTTTAAACTCTGTCATTGTTAGGATATTTAGACACTTAGGAGTTAGTTAAGATCTACTTGGTCTAATATGTCATTAGGTAAAAGTTTGTTTCTTTAGTATGCATTTGTAGTTAGGAAATCTGACGGTCACGATATGTTCCCG
>SNQJ01S0003528.1:229238-243752 GCA_010110895.2 Picea sitchensis | reverse complement strand
GCATGGAGAGATGCTCCTGCATCAGAATACAACTTTCCTAAGGATAGGTTTTACAATTTGGGCAAAAAAACTCTGGGGTGTCGGATATTACCGATCATGTACCCCTACTTTTCAAAAACACATATATTTCAATTTAGGTACAACAAACATTTGAATTCTTTACAACAACATCAAGATTAGCCTCATCATGTGCCCAAAACATAAACCAATAGAAAAAACTAGGATCATTACAAATTCTTCTCACTATCGCTTATGTTTTTCCTCTTCATTTAGACTCTGCCTTTACTTCATATCTATGAACACATAGAGCATCACACAGAGTTCTAATCTGCAAAAGAACTACTTCCTTACAACTGGGTATTTTTCTCCTCAATGCATTTTGAAGCAAGCGACTCTTTTCCTATGCACAACAGGTCTGCAAACAATGACCACTCTCTCAGGCGGGTGGACCAATCATCCTCTCACTCCTAACCTCGCTCTGATACCACTTGTTAGGAATAAGAGAAATATTAATAACATAAAATAGGCACAAGAAAAATATCAAGCACATGACACCATGATTTATCTTGGAAAACCCTTACAGAAAAACCAGCCAAATATATTTGTGTTCCCTTGACCAAATGTGGCCAAGCCAACAAAGACTAGAAACCACCATTGTTTACCTAAAATGGATTTAATTCATTGAATTTTACAGATTCAAGTTTAACCCAACATCTTTCAAACATTTTTGTATGGTTTGAGAAATAAAGTGAACAATTAATATTGGGGATATACAAATTTCAAGCTTTGTGGAAAGGGGCTTGGCTTGGTATATGAGTGGTAAAGAGCCTGATATATCCTTTTTTACTGGGTTCTACAAGGTTGAGAATATCATAGAATATCCATTGTTACTCGGTTATGGAAGGTTGATAAAATCATATATAAGGTTATGTGGTAATACAAATAACATATTTGGTGGTTTTGATGAGTACTTTCCTTTAGTTTAGTGTTTCTATGGATCTTAGGAAGCTCCAAATCATAAGCATCTTAACCTAAATAAAAATCAATGGATGCAATCATGCTAAATTATCATGGTCTTGGAGGCCTATAATGCAAGTAGGATATGTTCGTTGCTTCTATAGTATTTTGATAAAATTATCACCCTTCAACAAAAGTCTCAAGATCTATTACAATTTCTTCTTTTCTAATAAAAACTATAATGAACATGATTCTCATGGTTACTCACCATTGGAGTATGGTCAAAATTTTAATATAAAATGCAACACTCATGCATCATATGGACATAGATTACATCCTCTCTTATATGTGTGTTCATAAAAAAAATTAATTTTGTAATTGTGTCATTTTTAACACTTTAAAATATAACTTAATGATTATGAATTATTATTATTATTAATAATATAAATATAATTTATTAAAAGGTTATATTTGAAATAGAAAAATATCTTTATTATAATTTTTATTTGAATTAATGATTATGAATTATTATTATCATTAATAATGTAAATATAATTCATTAAAAGGTTATATTTGAAATAGCAAAATATCTTTATTATAATTTTTATTTGAAGTGTGTATCTAGTTTACACTGGTCAATTCAAACAAAACTATTTTTTTCCATGAAGATATATCTTTTAACTTAAAATAGATATTTAGCAAATATGTAAACGAAATATTTGTAAAATTAAATTATTCTTCGTTTGATATTTGATATTTTTGAATAAACTCAAATATTCAATCACGCTAGCACACCAAAAATTATATTACCAACCAATTTTTCTGCCCAGAATCGACCTTCGGATTGCCTGCTAAATTATATTACCAACCAATTTTGCTGCCCAGAATCGACCTTTGGATTGCCTTTGCACTAATGCTGGTCGAATTTCGATGATGCGTTAATATACTATTATTGTCACTGATTTCCCGGTCGTGTATACAGAAATAAATTATTCACCAGAAATTTGCTGATAATGTCCATGACGTTTTGAAGTGATAGAGATGAAGATCAAGTTTTCTAACGATAATTGTCATTATTTCTAACGATGTAAGTTCTCATTGGTCTGTATAATACCTATCAAAATATAGTTGTGTCGACGGGACATCACAGATGAATAAAAAACGTGGACAAAGGTAGGTAAAGCTTCAGTGTATTGTGATTGACGGAATCATATAGTACCTCGTCACTCAGTTAATCTGAAAATATTTTTTTTCAAACAAAAACCGTGTAGAAATTCCAGAGCGCTCATTTCAGAGCGCTCATAGAAAATCAGTGGGCACAGGAAAATTAAACAAATAACATTAACGACAAGTTAAACTAACCATTGTTAGCAAAATAGCTACTTGTATTCCGTGGGAAAATCAGAACAACTTTAACTGTATCATACCTACCACAGATTTTGCATTTAATGGATAGGCGCCTAGCGGGGCGCAATTTCATGCACAAAAGCGTCGTCGCCACCCAGTGAAGATATGAGTTGATATGGGAATATGTCCATAATTATGGGGAGATGTTTAATTAACCATAACGAAAATTAGGGCATGTGATTGCTATTTTTTTTTAGTAAACTGTCGGCTTATATATGGTTATTCATAAACGATCATTTACCACATTTCAGCAAAATATGGAGAAATAGTAGACCGGTATTTGTAGAGAATTTCGCTCTCATTGCAGATTGGACATTGAATTTTTGTCTGGTTCTACTATATATTTCTTCCCTGAAAGTAGGTGGCATCGAAACATTTTCATGAGCGAAAAGCGACTGTTCTACATAGATAATTTGATAGAATGCTATCGCAACGGCTACGATTATCAATGAATGTAGTTTAATTATTATAATTATCGTTAACTAAATAATAAGTATTAATAAAAGTTGATAAGTAGGTCATTGGATCAAGTCCATGATCGTTAATTGTATGGATATTAAACATTACTCAATATCATAAGATTTTCAAAAAACTATGTAGATATTAAACCCATTATGAAGAATGTTTAACTATGTAGATTTTCAAAAAACTATGTAGAATGTTTCATAAATTTACATAGTTTAGTTCTAGAATGTTTAACACATTATGATTAACTGTAAAATCTTGAAGATGAATCTAATCGTAGTTTAAATACAACAAATTAATGGCTATCAAATAATACTATTATGTAGATGTTTTTCCAAATGTGAAATGATGTCATAATTATTTTTTTCAATGATTTGACAAATCTGAGAAAGGTTAATGTGACACAGAGGAATCACAAGAATTGAACTGGAGAATTGACGAGAACTAAACCCACATTGACCAAATGCTGTATGGCCCGTGAATATCACAGAATTGTCACATTGACAGAATGCTGTATGGCACGTGAATAAGACAGAAGTGCTGCATAATCACGATAATTGAAGACATACCACTGAGAGATGAGATGAATACAAAGACAAGAAAATATGAAATTTTCAAAAATGTAGTTAGGGTTGCCTACACTGAAGGAATAGACATCAGTGCAGATCAATAGACATGAGATCCATATGGGTAGCTACTCAGTTGGCAAGAGCCATAGAAAACAATGAATAATCAATCATAAGGGCCAGAGGGGTTAAGTTGTTTGAGCAGGCCAACGTAAGTGAGATAGAGCACCCGGTCTTTGGCACCCGTCCTGTGTTTCTTGGTGTGCTTGCAGAAGTACTTGAGCTGGTCGAGTGTGCAGAGCCCCAGGGTCTGAGTGAGCAGGAGAAACAACCAGTTGATTCTCCGCTTCTTTTCATCTATAATGGGCTTCACGCAGTCCGCCTGGTGGCACAGGTTGCAATCAAGAAGACGCGGAACCATCCAAAGCTTGGGCGCCCGGTCATGCATGGTGTCCTTGCTTCCCAAGAAATAGGAGCTCAGCGGGAGGAAACTCGACTGCAAATCGACTTCCCTCGTCTCCTTCCCGTCGCAGCGCTTGCACACAACCTCGCCGCGTATGCTCATGATGCCGTGGCTCAGCAGATAATCCAACGACCGCACGACGGCTCTGCGGTCGGTCGCCCAAGTGTACGCCGGGACAATCCGGTCATCCTTGGGCCGGGCGTGTCCGGCCCGGTCGGCTCCACCGCCTCGTCTGCCTCTTCTTGGCGCCGACGAGCGGTCGACTGACCCACCGATCTCGTTATTATTACTGCTAGCGGGAGAAATGAGGTGAAAATTACTGCAACCTTCTTCAACAAATCCTCTATGATCAGGTGGTGGAGAAGATACAACAATCGAATTGTTAAACACTGACGAGTTACACTGCCCTGGCGGCGAGAGGGTTAACCTCAAATAATCAGACTCGTCCGAATTGTTCATCGTTTCAACTAAACAAAAAAAAAAAACCTAAATTTCACAGCGAAACTGGGACTTTGAATAACACAGAAAATAGCCCTTCTCACTGGTATTATTCCCTGTACAGCACGCAGACAAACGACATTATTAAAATTCAAAAGCTGTCACAGCTGTTCATGACCTTGATCTTCTAAGAGTAAAGTATGCATTACATATAATGGAAATCTCGATAAAAGTGGGCTGGTCGTGTCTAGTAGCGGGTAATAAATGAATAACAGATCGGGGTGGGATCAGATTTAAGAAATCTCTAGACTCACGGAAACCGGGCCAGCTCTACTGTGGCCATCTCCAGCACGCTATGCGGTAATTAGCACAAGGAGGACGAAAGTAGTTGGTGATTAGGGAAATCGCTAGAATAGAGATTGAGGATGCCAAGTGCCATAATCCCGTTGTATTATAGTCTAAGTCGAACACTCCCTCTCCACCAACGCTAGCTTTTAGTTATTAACCCATCATGCTTCTCTGTCTCCACTAATGGGCGTTATTACCATTTATTGTTTCGCTACCAAGCTTTCCCTCTGGCACACCCCCAAGGTTATTTTGCTTCTGTAAATAATTACGGCAGCGGTTATAAGCCAACCATCCATTAGAGGGTACGGCTATGATATCCAATTACAAGCGGTTTCGATCAAAGTAAATAGAAATAGGGTTTTGTAGCGGGTATTCTTTCTTATATTAAAAAAATTATTAATGATATTTTAGAATAACAAGAACGTGTTTCTTTTGGAGAAATGATAGATTCAAATTAAGAGAGGTAGGAAATTACAGGTTCAAATCCAAAAGAGTAGAGTATGTATACCTTCATAGATTTTAACAGTTAAATTGGAGAGGAAGTCTCATATACTAATTTGGTGTTTGGTTTGGACGTGATTTAAGATGATTATTATTATTATAGGTCTAATGGTTAACAACATGTGTTTCCTCCTTGGAAGTCAATGGTTCAAATCCAAAGAGGGTAGAGTATGTATACCTTAGTAGACGTCAAACAAACAAGGGAATCTCAAACACAACGCACAAGTAGGTGAAAATTTCATCATAATGAAATGTGGCTTAACACCACACACTCCATCACCAACCAAACTACACTCCAAGAATTATTTAAAATAATTTATATACATTTAATAATTTAATTTTTTAAATAAATAAAATATATCAAAATAAATTATAATAACAATTAATATGAAAATTAATTTAATTTTTATCATTTTTACTGTAAATATATTAATAATTATTATAATAAATTAATATTAATACACCTCGTTACTCTATAAAACACATCAAAATAATTTATTTTGAAAATATATTATACCTAACAATGTGTATATTTTGGAATTGTTTTCAAATATAATATATTAACGATAATTAAAATGTAAATATATTAATAATTATTATAATAAATTAATAATAATACACCTCGTTACACTATAAAACACATCAAAATAATTTATTTTGAAAATATATTATACCTAACAATGTGTATATTTTGGAATTGTTTTCAAATATAATATATTAACGGTAATTAAAATCAAAATGGCATTTAACCATTTTTATAAAACATGATGAAAACAATTCAAAATGATATTTTGCACATGTCAAACACAATTTATTAACAATACTTTGAACCTGTCAAAACAATTCATTAATAATATTTCTCACTCGGAAACAAACACAATTTATTAACAATACTTTGAACCTGTCAAAACAATTCATTAATAATATTTCTCACTTGGAAAACATATCAAAACAATTAATTGACATTAATTAACATATAATTATAATTAAATTTAAACATTTTTAAGAAACGTGTCATATTAAAAATATTTTAGACATGTCAAACAAATAAAAAAAGCTTATTAATAACTATTATATAAAAATAATTTTCATAAGTGTAAGAAATATTTTAAAAATAATTTATTAAAAATACTTTAAGACAGGTCAAACAAATCAAAAAGTTTATTAAAAAAAAATTTACAAGTCAAATTTGGCAAAACAATTAATTTATAATAATAATTGTTATATAAATAAAAAGCTTATTAAAAAAAATTGGCAAAACAATTAATTTATAATAATAATTGTTATATAAAAATGCTTAAGAAATATTTAAAAAAAAAATTGTTAAAAATATTTTAGACATGTAAAACAAATCAAAAAGCTTATTAAAAAGATTTTGACTGGTTAAATTTGGCCAAACAATTAATTTATAATAATAATTGTTGTATAAAAATGTGTTTTTACAAGTGCAAGAAATATTTAAAAGAAAAATTGATAAGTGTAAAAGGGAAAAAAAAATTGTTAAAATAAAAACAGATTTTCATGAGTTTTATAGTGAAATTGTTTGTTATTTTTGTGACCCAAAAATTAAAAATGAAAAGCATTTTTTCTTAAAATGTCTAGCATATATCCAAATTAGGTTTCAATTTCAAAATATTTGTCACACCACACCTTCTTAACCTTTTAACTCAACAAAACTATGGTAGTCTTCTTAAAACTTTTCAACTCATAAATACAAATATAAAGAATTCCAAGTAATCACTTTTTTTTTCCAAGAAAAAATATCTCGAGATTATATTATATATAATTTCGTTTACAAAACTGCTACCACGAGCAAATAGACAGTGGGAAATAGGCGCTCTTGACAATAGAAGTAACAGAGTCCACCGAAGGATCGGAGTCAGATTGTAAAATCGCCCCACCAGATAACACAAAACCTCAATCACCAAACTGGGAAAGGACACGTCAGATCTGTCCAGAAACAGAAATCTAAATCACCTCAGATAACCCGGAGCCATGGATCGACAAGACGGTGCAATATGAGTCACCCGCCCATCATTCAAACAAGTTGATACAGGTTATGGGACTTTCAATCCCATTAGCACAATGGAACACCGATAACCTTCCCGATTTTTCGCCCAGCGCTCTTTTAGACAGGGCATCCGCTTCTTTGTTATGTATCCTGGAGAAATGTCGGTAGTTGATGTCCCTAAAACGCTTTGAGAGGAAATGAGTTATATCTTTCCAGGCATCAATCTGGACCGATTGCAGCTTGCATTTAAGGTTGATCCAGTCAATAACGACTCGGGAGTCACCAAAAACCCGAAGGTGATCCAAAGACCAAAGAGAGGCGAGAGCGAGGGTAGTCCACAAACCCAAGNATCATTTTTTAATAATGAGTATTAACATCTTTTAATATAATAATAAAAGAACATAATAAAATCAACCATCTTTAATCTTTACCCAAACAAAATAACTCTGCAAAATTCATATATATAATAATTTTTTTTATATATATTTTGTAATTTGTAAAACAAATAGTTATATATTTTGTAGTGCAATTTGTATTGGAACTAGTTAAGAATCACAATCTAAATGTATTTAAAATACATTTAAAACTAGTTTTAAAAGGATATAAGTGTATTTAAAATACACTTAAAACTAGTTTTAAAAAGATAAAAAATAAATAATGTTCTTATATAACGAATATGTAAAATTAGAAAATTAATATGTGGAATCTAAATGTATTTAAAATACACTTAAAACTAGTTTCTTATATAACGAATATGTAAAATTAGAAAATTAATATGTAGAATTAGAAGATTAAATTTTTTTATAAAGAAGTTTTAATTAAAAAATAAAAATTATATATATATATATAATTTTTATTTTAAGTTTTAATTAAAAAATAAAAATTATATATATATAATTTTTATTTTTATTTTAAAAATTTATATGTAGAGATTGATGGAACACATTAATAATCACAATCTAAGTTTCTTTAAAAAGGTAATCACAATCTAAGTTTCTAAGTTTCTTTAAAAAGGGTAAGAAAATAATGTTAGTGTATAATTAAAATCAAATTGTAGAGATTGATGGAACACATTAATAATCACAATCTAAGTTTCTTTAAAACGGGTAAGAAAATAATGTTAGTGTATAATTAAAATCAATGTGTGATGTAATTTGGGGTTCCTCTTTTTACAACAATACACAGTTGTCTACTTACCTGTCAATTACCTGTCAAAAGGTTACATGCCGATGGTTACTTTTGTTGTTTCTGTTTAGGCTTCTTATGTTCTTGGTGAGGTTGTTGGTGATGAAGGCTTAAGGTGAATGATAGGTTCAGGGATAAAGGCTTGATTTATAGAAGTTTGCATGGACTGCCCTTTTGATTATACAAAAATGGTATACTAAGAGCATGGGTAACTTCATTAAAATCATTGGAATAAGAGTACCATTGTTTGTTCGTCGTTTCATAGGCTTTCTCACATTTAGTCAGAGGAGTTTGGGTAATACTTTCAAAGTGATCTCTTCGATTGTAATCTCTATGCATGTGATCATTGTTCACTCGTTGTTCCATAGACTTTCTCATATTTAGTCAGAGGAGTTTGGGTAACACTTCCAAAGTGATCTCTTCGATTGTAATCTCCATGCATGTGATCTCGAGAAGTCATTGGTATGCTGCATGTGTAATTAAATTGTCTTCGCCTATTAAGATGAAAAAATGTTAATTAGCTGGCCTAACAAAGCCGACCTAAAGAATGACCTACCAAGCCAGGGCCCCTAAGACAAAGCCTAACAAAGCCACCTAAAGAAAGACCTACCAAGCCACGTTCTAATTTGATAATCAACTAATGGAGTTATCTTTATGGCTGCATCTATTCAATTTAGTAAGCCATAGTCTTTTCTTGGACATTAGTTCCCTATGTACATCTAGATTATGTATCAAATATGAGATGGATTAACGAAGCGATAGATGGTCAGATTGACTTACTTTCATGAGGAAGGGATCGTTGGGATGCAAAATTGATCGAGTCAGGCCTTACTTGAAACGAGCATCCCAACTAGTTAGGAGGTAGGCTGCTTCCAACAGGTAAATAGGGAAGGGAGGGAAAGAAAGAGATTGTAATGAGGGAGAAAGCTGGTGGAAATACATATGATGAAAGCCAGGGAAACCATTGATGAAAGCAGTTAGGGGACCATACAAATAACGGGTGGAAATACCCATTCATAATGCCGGTAAATGTAACAAGACTCATAACACAAACATAAGAAGATTATTAAAATAAAAAATACAAAAAATTGAATAAAATATAAGATTTTCAAAACAAAATTATAGAAAATCAAGTTGTAACATAACATTGGGAGGAAATACAACATTTGGAAGAAATAAACTTCAAATATAATGATGGCATGAAATATATGCCTCGTGGCCCATGAAGGAGAAGTATTTGAATATAATTATAACTATAATTCTTTATTTATTCTCATGTTTGATTTAATGTGAGATTTTCTTTGAGGGAGTTGTTATTGTTGATGTTTTTGGTAGTATTAGATATGTACCGTGTTATTAAGGAGAAGCATGTGAGATTTTTTTTCGAGGGAGTTGTTATTGTTGATGTTTTTGGTAGTATTAGATATGTACTGTGTCATTAAGGAGAAGCATTTGAATATAATTATAGTTATATTTCTTTATTTATTTTCATGTTTGATTTAATGTGAGATTTTCTTTGAGGGAGTTGTTATTGTTGATGTTTTTGGGAGCATTAGACATGTATTTCTACACCTTAGAAGATTTATTTTATTAAGTGATTAATAAAGTGAATGTACTTTTGTAATAAAATGAGTTTAATTTAATTAAATGCCTAAATATTTGGTTTTAGTAATTAAATTAAGTCTTAGCCGTTAGACTTAAAGTGAATGCAAGATTATATTTTAATCGTAGATCACTTTAGGAGATCTAGGATTTTGGACTTAGAATAAACTCAAGGTTATAAAAGACAACTTATGTGAGAGGAGGCGACACAATGATGGTACACAAAGAATGAGTGAACACTCAAGTGTGCAAGGGTAGGGGCCAAGGAAAGGGTGCAAGAGGGCATCAAGGGAAGTAGCAACTAAGAAGATCGAATGTCTGATCTTGGATAATAAGCTAGGCTATTCATTGCATTTGTATTTCCTTAGAAGGGCCATTATCACAGGACAGAAGCCTTGATTTTATTTAATAAAATCATCATAGATCTGGTTTTCCCGCAAGGGTTTTTCCAGGGGTATTTTTTTTTTTTTTTTGTAAATTTTGGAATTAATCTATTAAAAATACAGTAAAGATACAATCAGAGAGTCACAATGTTTATTCCTGTGAATGGACAAAACTGAGGCCTGTCCTTATTGGGAAATCGGGCTGGGAAAATACTTGATCATCCTGCTTGCCCTTTGGTAGGAAATCGGGCTTACAAAAATGATGAGATCTATTGTTTGTTTGCTTACTAACATAAGACCAAAAAATCCTTGAAAAGTCCTAAATGAAAAGACACTGAAAAAGAACAGAAGCTTGGGAATCAAGTGTGCTTGCTGCTCATAATGGAAGGGCCATCAAGAGGAGTCTCTTCTACAATGGGGTAGCCACCGAAATCGTTGTCACTGTCATTGGAGGAGCTAGAGTTGTCCAAGCTTGGTTCCTTGATCGAGAGGCTTGCACTCTTGATAAAGGGAGCCATCAACGAACTGTGCTTACATGGAGTGGTCTCAACGATTGGTTTGTTGGAATTCTCTCGAGGTGCCGAGGTGCTAGGGTGGGCCGCAGAAGGAAGAGGACGGGGGTCTGGGGAGGGAGAAGTTGATGGAGGAGGATGAGCGATGGGGGAGCGAGGCGAACGAGGAGGGCTATGAACAAAAACACCTGGGAGGTTGAGGATGGTGCAAGAAAGAAGGTTTTTTACCACCTAGTAACTACGATGGTGTTTGGAGGTGCGCCGGGACGCTGTGAGGGAGCTTGAAACCTCCTCTTCCCAATCGTCTAGTAGTTTTCGCAACAAGTTGGGGACTGAGAAATCGTAGCTGTCCTGGTTGGCCATGAGGGGCGGGGGAGGAGCCGTGGATGCTCGCCCGTCGTGACCACTTCGCCCCAAGGTGGGGGTGGCACGCTTGCAGAGAGGCATGAGTGAGGGACTGTGCTTGTAGGGCGCTGCGAGGGGGGAGAGCCACCATCGATTATAAATAGTAGAGAGTTTCCACCTGTGGAGAGTAGAGAGCCAATTCGTGGAGGAAACAAAGGAGGAATGACAGGAGAGATTGCGGCTAGCGGAGTGATAAGCACCATGTGGAGGGGGCATCAAATCCATCACCATTAATGCTACCAACCTTTGCAAACACGTGGATTGGTGCAACGTACTATAGCCATGCAGGTGAGGAGTGAGAGCCATAGACAAAGTAATGGAATGACGTCTCGAGACGGGAGGGTGATTAATTCTCTTGAGGAGGGGGTGAGGTGGAGCGCACCCAATCTTCGGTTCACGTGTTGAGGGGACTTGAGGTGCCCACCAGGTGGACGGGGGTGACACCCGCATTCGAGGGTTTTTCCAGGGGTATTTAGTTGAGATCACATGTGAAAATGTGTTTGGTTTCCTGAGTTTGCTTTCGCTGATTTAATTGTTTCGTTGGTAACCCAAATGTGATATTATTCAATGAAATCAATTTTTACTTGGAATTAATACTCTGGTGTTAGGTTCATAAAATCAACAACTATGTGTTTGATTATTACTCTCTATTATATCTCCATCATGTTCGACTTAATTTGATATTTTCTGTTCTCATGAGGGAGTTGTTATGTATTTATTATTATTACTCTTTATTATATTTTCCTTGACATTTTATTGGAGCATTATAAATTCAATTTTTTTTATCAAGCTATTTAATTAACTTTTATTAATTTATTCATGGTGTCCATATTTTAATATGGTTCATTAACATGTCAATTGGATTTAGCCTAGATGTTTAAGAAAAAATATTGTTTCTTTTTCAATAGAACCGAGAAATAATTTTATTCAAAAAATCTGTAAAAAAAAACATCACAAAGATAAGTCTTAGAATGTCCAAAAATCATCCTATAAAACATACTCAAAATACAAGAAGATGATCAAAATATCCTTTCACTACTACAGATACAAGGAGGAGATGATCAAAATATCCTTCACTACTACATAACAACTATGTATTCTACTATAAAGCCTCTAGAATATGCTTAGAATCAAAATGCTAAAACAATACATAGAAATAAAGTGTTTGGACGATCTTGTTCTTCCCGAGCCCCTTCTAGAGAGTTTGGGGGCGAATTCAAATCAGGTACCTGACCAAGGGGATTTCGAGAGGAAGAAACTTCAGAGATGCTTAAGACATAGATGGTCGAAGCTAGAGATATTGGCCGAGAGCACAACTCCTCCATAACAAACTCAAGCCAGATGCTTGCACTCCAAATTCATACTTCCTGCCAACATCTTCTCTGTGTTTAAACTGCCTCTACAACGTGCGAAGGGCCGCCACCTTTGAGAATGATGGATCACCAACTTCCATCCTTCCATACGTACCTCAATTTCATTTATGTGACTGTGGTGACGCCAATATGGTAAGGGAAAGTATAGTGGCCATGCGGGAGGGAGCAGGGCGAGACAAAAGATGAGACCAGGAGAAGAAAGAGCACATTTGAGAGTTAAATAAGCAGATCCAAAGGACGATGGACATGATGTACGGGGTAGAAGGACCACATACCTGTAGCCTAGACCACAACGTGCTCAAATATGAAGAGCCACGCGTCATGATCACACCCACGTCTGACCTGGAGGATGATTCTGTGAAGATGCGACTTATGGATAGGGGCGTAGAGGCAGCAGGGCCCCTACGATGCGATTGTCTGACCTGGAGGATGATTCTGTGAAGATGCGACTTATGGATAGGGGCGTAGAGGCAGCAGGGCCCCTACGATGCGATTTGAGTGAAGATGCATGGCCAGGTTTAGGGGATGAAATGGAGGGAGGCCCGACCATTAATTTTAAATGTGCCTGGAGGATCTTGGATGGCCATGGCAATCATCCTAGGAGTTATTGCTCCGATGTGATATATATTTAGAGAATAGAAGGCTCAATTTCTTTGACAATTCGTGTGAGGACATTTTTTAACGGTATGAAGGGAGGGATCTTTTCCGAACCTAGTTGATAATGACCTTCGAGTCTCCTAGGATGGAGATAGTTTTAGTTCCTCGACTCTGAGCCAAACTTAATCCTTTAAAAAGAGCCCATGCCTTAACTTGGTTGTTTGTTGCTAGTCTTAGACTCCAAGAAAATGATATTATGATTTATCCTCTTGGGGAGAAGATAACCTTGCCCGCTCTTGCCACCCCTTAAGAGGAATGATTTTTATCCTCCCCACTCAAGTTCAATTCTTGCAAGTGACATGTTGAGCTCCTAACGAGTATATTATTATAGTGGCTACCCCATGTACTATCCTCGAAATGAGGAGAAGTACTCGAGGGTTTTCACTAGGCAGTGTAACTTGAAAAAAAAATGGTTAACTAGGTTGGATGTAGTCTCATCTCAAGATGGGAACATTTTGTGGCCAACTTAGGTCCTCACCTTGATTAAATTTTATTCAATTCATTGTACCCACAATTCCTTTATTTTGGATTCACCTCGATTTACTCTTTGAGGTAGAAGAATTTGAAGCTTAAGTACTTTGATAAAGATTATTCTTTCTATCCGTCTTTGACAAGAGTAGTTGTCTTCAATTTTATTCAATTTTACTGTAGTAAATGATGATTTGAGATTTGTTATTTTTAAAAATGTTATGCATATTATATTAATGAAAAGGTGTTTGCGGTAAAATTTGTACATCAAATTACAAAATTTAAATATCCCAAACAAAGGAAGAAGCACACGATTTTGTGATCAACTTCATGATGTCCATAACACTATAAATCCAAAGAAACCTTTGGCCGATGAATTGATCCAACAAAACTATATATTGACAAGACATGAAAAACTAAAGTAGAGAGAAGGATTCAAGGCCAAAGAAGGGTGTTAGCTATTGATTACATGTGCATAAAAGCATTGGCTATTGCAGAGGATTCTTCAAGGTGGGTAGGTTGAGAAAGAGATTGTAGGATCATCTATAGAGGAGGTCCAAAGTTCACAACGCTAGAAATTTGAGCCATAATTCCATCCATGACTTCAAGGGAGGCTTCAATATCTATTATTTTCAAGGGGAGGCTACTCAATGCAGTGTTGGATCCTTACTCCCAATCAATCGAGCGTCAAAGTTTTTTTTCAAATTTCTTAAATGAAGGTGTCTAGTTCTCTATTACCATAAACAACTGCAAACTCCAAATGGGCCTTGCAA
>SNQJ01S0003528.1:205698-228509 GCA_010110895.2 Picea sitchensis | reverse complement strand
TGGATGTGTTCTAGGGAATCCTTGTTTAAACGCTTGGGTTGATCCTTGGTCTTGTACCTTGGTGGATGAAAGACCCTAGATGTGTTCTAGGGCCCCCATATGTGTTCTAGGGTACCTTGGTCTTGGACCAGGTAGTTCTTGGTTGTGTACCAAGATGTGATTATGTGTGATATTTTTCCTCTCTCCCGGAATGGTCCATGAGACCTAGGAGAATCCACAAAGATGGACATGACCACATCATGGATGTTTCCTCCTATGCAGTGATGATAAAAGTTTATAAGCCATCATTAGACTTATGTGGACATGTTTTTCCATTGAAGAGGAACCCCTTGACCTTGTCTTATAGCCCCCCCTTTCTTGTTTTTGTTTCCCTACTTATTTAATGTAGTGTTGGGGTTTTATAAGTCACTTTGACTTAATTGACTTTTAATCAATATTTTTATTAATTAAAATATTAATTAATTATTAATTATCTTTTATTTTTTTATTAGGGTTTGACTTAATCCTAAAGATAGGGTTAAAATAGAAAACCCTAACCTACCCACCTAAGCTATAAATAAGAGCCTACCCCTCTCTCATTTACACACTCTCCTATCTCTTCCTAATATAAACTTGTTGCGACTACCTCAGATTGTTTTATTATTTGTGGCACGACTTTCCTAGTGGATTTTCTTTTTCAGTTTTGAGGTATTGGTTGGACAGTTTTTCAGTTTAATCTTAGCTTGCAAGTTGGAAGATACTACAGATATTCTCCTTGGTTGTATGTGTTTGTCATGGAATTTTTTTGGCTATTGTGGGTCTTCTCTTGACAGTCGCGGACCTTCCTGTGATTACCATGGACCTCTCCTTGGATGAGTGTTGGAGCCACGGACCCTTCCTTGAATGTATGTGTATGTCGTGGACCTTCTATGTGTGATGTGGCCTCTTCATTTGTTGCTAATGTGTGTTGCGAGGGTACGGTGGCCTCCCATATCCTTGTTGCCACTATGTATAATGTGTCACTACCTTCTAGACATCCGTTGGCTCCTCCTCCTTATTTTGTTGGTGCATTCCCTCTTGAAAGGATTCTCTTTGTTGTCCCTTTTGTTGGTGCATTTCCTCTTGAAGGGATTCTCTTTGCTATCCTATTTTGCTTGTACCTTATTTGGCTTGAAGGGTTTTGTTTTTGTAGTGTACTACAGTTCATTTTTGGACAGTTTGTTGTGGGTGCTTGCATCAACCCTGTATGTGGTCCTCCTTGGAAAAACAATCTACCTAATATCACGATAGATGATCATAACCCTTGAGTTTGATCCATGACTTTAAGCTAACTTTTTAGCATATTAAAGGGGACAACATCTACATGTGACATGTACATCCTTCATTGGATAGAGGTAAGTTAAGATTTGTTTTGTTTGAAATCTACATTCAAAAAAAGTATTTTCTTATGTTGAGATATAACTTTCTTTTATATTTAATATGCTTCAGTTAAATGTTTTAAGTGATTATCTATATTTGTATTAGTGCATAGATTTAAAAAGATATTATTGTTTTCTATTTTTCCCTAAAATATAACATGGTTTCAGAGCTTAGGTCATGAAAAGGGCTCATTGTGGAAGACTTTTGAGCCTGCGTAGATCCACATCTAAGGGATTGTTTTTGTAGATCAACAATTAGCTTGTTTTATCTTGTTTACAGTATGACTCCTTCATTACTCATCTAAGACTCTATAAATTGGCATGTTCTAAGATTGAGGAAGCCACGGGTCCAAGTCAAATATGAGAGTATTGAACAATAGAATTGGGTTGGTTATAGGAGTTGGTCCAATCCCTTATGGACTTTACCAACAACATTTCTCGACCCTATTTTGGGCAATCAAATTTCAGATCTAGATCAATTCTTGAGGTAGCTTGAGGATGACATTCTACAAAAATAATAAGGAGACCTAATCCTTCTAGAAACTACCTCTAGCACCAACCATAGCCACTACAGGTCAAAGGAAAATTGCAGAGCTATCCTAAAGGACTGAGGCAATTCAAGTACAGATCTAAGGCAAGATATTTGTAGTGAAAAGGAGACTGCTTTCAGACTTGACCTATTGTAGAAATAAAAATGAGTTTCAGAGGAGGTATTGGTATGTTTGATACACATATTTTAGGCAGGTTGAGCATTTCCTTAAGACCATGTTTTAAATATGGATGCTGATTTTTTTTTAATATTGAAGAAATATCGAAATCCCCACATCTCATTTGTACCTGAACTTGAAGTGAATCTCTTTTGTGGAAGAGAAAAATATGTCTAGCCTCCATCTCTTCAACAAACTCAAAATACTTAGTTTGAAAAGAACAAGACAGTTTGAAAATTATAGTGGTTGATTGCATGAGAAGTGATTTAAAAGTGTGTTGATTACTTATATAATGTAATGTCATCAGTTTTCTGAACCCACAGAAAGTATTGATCAAGTGGTGCAATTCTCTTCTTTTGTTGAAAACACCTAATGAAATCCTTCAAGAAGAAAATCTAGTTAAATTAACCTAGAATGATGGTGGGTACCTTACCTAAGCCTTTCTTGTTAGGAATCAGTATTCATGTGTCATCCACATGAAATATTTAGAGATACTATTGGTTGATTGAAAAAAGAAGGTTTTCAATGAAGGCTACTGAGGGTATGTTCTTGGCAAATAACAGAAGATATGACCAATGAGTTTTTATTAATCTCATAATCTTCTGATATTCTAGACAGGTTGATTGAACAATCGTAATATGATGGCCTTCCTCTCTTTCCTAGTATCCTTAATTGCACCCAGTCAACTGAAATCAACAACAATCAAAATATTTGTAAAGTCTTTATATGTCTTGGATCCATTATCGATGGTTGGGAAGATAGCTAGTCTTATCAAAGATAACTTACCCTATAATCATCTTATTCTTTCTACAAAAGAGACAATTATCAATTTTCTTGAAACATAATTTGGATTTATTTTATCAAGACAGTATAGTCACATTTGGGAGATTCCTGTCACTATTGATATAATCCTTATTGGTCAGTTGATCTCTAAGTTGCAAAATAAAGGTTCATAGGATATTTTGGAGCTTAAGCCTATGGTGTTCTATCATGGCATGCTCCTCCACCGGCTTGCTGATATTTTTGGTTTAATGCATGAATCTGTTAAAGAAGAGAATTATTGTCATCTTTGAACAATGTCAGGATTCATCTTGGTGAGTAATATATTAAAGTGGAAATTTGGAGTCCAGGTGTGTTTCATTTTCATTTAATCACTGAATTTAAAATAAGTATGTGACTACTAAAGACAAAAAGAAGAGTTGTGATTATATTACTGTCAGAATCTCAATTATATTTTGGTTGCATGATCAAGGAAGTTGTGATCTCAGCATACACTTGTTGATATAAGCTAGGTTTGAGAACTCAGCAGTATGATGGACTATTATCCTCGATATGAGATTCCAACAAGTACCCTTTTGAGTCATTTTTAGGTTGGGGTGTTTTCTTGGTTAAGGAGTCCAAATTATCTTGGTAGTTGGGGTATTTCTCTCTTGTTTTGGGAACCCTACAGATATCCTTTTTTTTTTAATCGAGAGTCATGAGATTGTAATTGAGCCATTATCCTTGGCACAGGAACTCAATAAGTTTGACTTAGATTTTCATATTAAACTTGGTATCGACACCAAGTACATCTTGAAGAGATACGACACCAGATCAGAGTCAAAGGATCTTGTAGGTTCAGAGGGAGTCAGTTTTCACATGAAGGGAGGCATACATATTATGAGACTCAAAGGGAGCAGTCCCAGTATGTGAGTTAGGTCATGACATGCAGCAGATGGAAGTTTTGAAAAATTCAAATCTATAAGGAATTGATTATGACAAGATCTTTGCTCTCGTTACCAAGTATAATTCCATTAGAATCATTATATCTCTTGCTGCAGTTTTTTTTTGGTTGGAAATTTCACCAGATGAATGTTAAGACTAATTTTCTTAACAATGAAGTTGAGCAAGAGGTTTATATCGAGAAACCTGGGGGTTTCATGATCCATGGGAAAGAATTCCATGTCTGCAAGCTAAATAAATCCTTGTATGGATTGAAACAAGATCCAAGAGCTTGGTATGGAAGAATTGGCAGTTTTCTTTAGAGTCATGGGTTCACAAAGAGTATAGCAGATCCCAATCTTTATATAATATTGTATAGAATCATCATGTTATCTTAGTATTATATGTGAATTATTTGTTCCTTACAAAAGAGGAACATTTGATAGCTCAGACTAAGAGGGAGTTTTCAGTAGAATTTGAAATAGAGGAATTGGGTGTTATGCATTATTTTCTTAGCTTAGAGGTGTGGCATAAACATGGTGAAATATTTCTTTCACAAAGTAAGTATGTAATTGATGTGATTAGTAGATTTGACATGTTGAACTGTAATTCCATGATCACACCTATGATTTCTAACCTAAAGAAGCTACATGATGAAGCTACAGGTTCAGATCTAGAAGATCCCACCATTTATAGTCAGATCATTGGGTCTGTGATGTATCTAGTACATACCAGACTGGACATATGTTATGCAGTAAATGCCCTCAGCCGGTTCATGTGTGAACCGAAACATATTCATATGGTTGTTTCCAAACATATTTTCAGATATGTTTGGGGGACTATAACCTATGGGCTTATATACACCTCCAGTGGAGGTGTAATGCTTCATGGATATACAGATTCAGATTGGATGGAAAGTATAGTGGACCGGAAGAGCACTTCCAGATATTGTTTCAGTTTGGGTTCAGCTATGATCTCCTGGTCCAGCAGGAAATATGGCTCCATAGCCTAGAGCACTGCAAAGGCAAATTCTATTGTTGCAAGTGTTTCCAGTAGAGAAGCAGTGTGGCTCAAAAATCTACTCTCAGATTTGTTCAGTGTTGAGTTGGAACCCACAATAATCCACTTTGATAACTAGAGCTCTCTATGATTCCTCTGTTTTTCATGATAGAACAAAACACATTGAGATGATATATCACTATGTTTGGGACATAGTGCAAAAGAACATTCTCAGTATTTAGTATGTTCTGACGGCTGAACAAACCACATATATTTTGATCAAGCCTCTGTCATTGACAAAGTATGTGTAATTTTGAGACAAGCTTGGTGTTGATGAGAATGCCTCTCTTGCTGAGAGGGATTGTTGAAATTAGTGTAGCTGCAAGAGCCATTCTCCATAGGAGAGCTAAGACCCTAGCTGAGATCTATGGCCCCCAGTGCACTCCTAGGGTTTTTTGGTTTGGGACCAAGTAGTTAGAACCATGGAAAAAGACCCTAGTGAGGGCCCCCAGTATATTTTTGGGGTTTTTAGTCAAGGACCAAGCAGTAAGTCCCTAGATGTGTTCTAGGGCCCCTGGATGTGTTCCAGGGAAACCTTAATCGGTGCTTGGATTGATCCTTGGATGTGTTTTTTGGTGGTTGATGATATAAGTCCCTAGATGTGTTCTAGAGCCCCTAGATGTGTTCCGGAGAATCCTTGCTTGGTTCTTGGATTGATCCTTTGTGGTTGATGATGTAAGTCTCTAGATGTGTTCTAGGGCCGTTGGATGTGTTCCAGGGAATCCTTGCTTAAACGCTTTGGTTGATCCTTGGTCTTGTACCTTGGTGGATGAAAGACCCTATGTGTGTTTTAGGGCCCCCATATGTGTTCAGGGGTACCCTGGTCTTGGACTAGGTAGTTCTTGGTTGTGTACCAAGATGTGATGATGTGTGATATTCTTCCTCTCTCCCGGGATGGTCTATGAGACCTAGGAGCAGCCACGAAGATGGACATGACCAAATCATGGATGTTTCCTCCTATGCAGTGATGATAAAATTTTATAAGCCATCATCAGACTTATGTGGACATGTTTTTCCATTGAAGAGGAACCTCTTGACCTTGTCTTGTAGTCCCCCCTTTCTTGTTTTTGTTTCCATCCTTGTTTAATGTAATGTTGGGGTTTTATAAGTCACTTTGACTTAATTGAATTTTAATTAATATTTTTATTAATTAATTATTAATTATCTTTTTTTTTTTTATTAGGGTTTGACTTAATCCTAAATATAGGGTTAAAATAGAAAACCCTAACCTACACACCTAAGATATAAATCAGAGCCTACCCCTCTCTCATTTACACATTCTCCTATCTCTTCCTAGTTTGAACTTGTTGCAGCTACCTCAAATTGTTTTATTATTTGTGGTACAGCTTTCCTTATGGATTTTCTTTTTCAGTTTTGAGGTATTGGTTGGACAATTTTTAAGTTTAGTCTTAGCTTGTTGGTTGGGAGATACTACAGATCTTCTCCTTGGTGTGTCGTGGAATTTTTCTTGGCTAATGTGGGAATTCTCTTAAGAGTCGTGAACCTTCCTTTGATTACCAAGGACCTCTCCTTGGTTGAGTGTTGGAGCCACAGACCCTTCCTTGATTGTATGTGTATGTCATGGACCTTTTGTGTGTGTTGCAGCCTCTTCATTTGTTACTATTGTGTGTTGTGAGGGTATGGTGGCCTCCCATCTCCTTGTTTCCACTATGTATAAGGTGCCACTGCCTTCCAGGTAGCCTTTGTATCCTCCTGCTTCTTTTGTTGGTGCATTCCCTCTTGAAGAGATTCTCTTTGTTGTCCATTTTGTTGGTGCATTCCCTCTTGAAGGGTTTCTCTTTGTTGTCCTATTTTGTCGGTACCTTCTTTGGATTGAAGGGTTTTGTTTTTGTAGTGTACTATAACTCAATTTTGGACAGTTTGTTGTGGGTGTTTGCATCAGCTCTGTATGTGGTCCTCCTTGGAAAAACAATCTACATAATATCATGATAGATGATCATAACCCTTGAGTTTGATCCATGAATTTAAGATAATTTCTAAGCATATTAAAAGGGACAACATCTACATGTGGCAGGTACATCCTTCATTGGCTAGAGGTAAGTTAAGATTTGTTTTGTTTGAAATCTGCATTCAAAAAATTTATTTTCTTTTGCTCATATCTAACTTTATATATGTAATCTGATTCAGTTAAATGTTTTAAGTGTTGATCTATATTTGTATTAGTGCACAGATTTGAAAAGATATTATCGTTTTCTATTTTTCCCTAAAATCTAACAAGATCAGCAAAATCATCAAGAAGGAGAAGAAGAACAAGAACATATACAAAAGGAAATAGAGGAAGATGAGGAATAAGAGGAAGGATAAATAAGCAAAGAAGAAGTAGAATCGGAAACACAAAAACACTCTCAAAACCTGATCATAACCAGAGGCATAGCTAAACCCTAAGAAAAAGAAAATGATTCAAATAAATAAATAAAAAAGGAAGAAAGTCAAATAAGGAATCCAGGGAGGAGAATGCCTCCAAAGAAAAATCCATGGGGAAGAAACACTCTATTAAAGTCTCCTTAATCAATATGGGGAAAAAGAATAATGGAAAAAAATAAGAACAACAGGTTGGCCACCCTACAAGGAGAAAACCATATTCAACTCATAAACCATGCTAAAAATCTTATCATGGAACTGTAGGGGCCTCGATAGTAAACACAAAGTCGAGGCTTTTCGATATCTAATCAAAAAAGAAAAACCAACAATATTATTAATTCAAGAAACCAAACTAGAGGAAACAAATGCAATATCAGCAGGAAAGAAATCCTTCCCATATGCAGATGGAATGGTGATCATCTCAAGAGGCGCTTCTGGTGGAATCCTCACTCTCTGGGACCCTACACTTCTCTCACTTGAATCACATCATCAAACTAAAAATTGGCTTCTCACAACCCTGAAGAGAAATCAAAGAAATAAAAAATATTCAATCATCAACATCTACATGCTAGTCAAACAATCGTACAAAGAAACATGTTGGTCCTCTATTTCTCTTATTAAAAACCAGATAGAGGTCCAATCATGCATAATAGTCAGAGAATTCAATAGTACTCTAAATAATTATGAAAAATGAGGAGGGTCCATAGTCGAGGATGCAGTGCGAGAAAAAATGGAGGATCGCATTTCAAAGTGGGATCTAATGGATGTAAAACAAATAAAAGGGAAGTATACCTAGAGCAACAAAAGATTGGGCATCAATTTCACTCTCGCCAAGCTCGACAGCTTCTTGATCCACATCAATTTCTTCCTCCTCCCCCTCACCATTTCCTCCCAAATTATCTCCTCAACTGCTTCGGATCACAGACCCATTTCCCTGTCCCTGAACCCCCCCTAAATCTTGGCCCTATTCCCTTTCGTTTCAACCCTCTTTGGCTTCATCACTGTGAAGCTTGTTCTTTGGTCAAGCATATTTGGACCACTTCCATTTCGGGTTCCCCCAATTACATTTGGGAAAGCAAGTTGAGAGTGGTTAAAGTGGCCTTAAAGGCCTAGGCCAAATATTCTTTTGTTTCCCCTTCCCAAGAAAGGGAAGAAAATCTTAAGGTGTTGGCTCAAATTTAACAAGAAATTGAAGACAAAGACATCAACGATGAACTCTTAACCAAAGAAAAAGAAGCAAACCAAGAATTCCGCAGAGCTTTCAAAAAAGAAGAAGAAGAATGGAGATTAAAATCACACAGCTTATGGCTTCAAGTAGGTGACCAAAACACCTCCTTCTTGTTGATGTTTGGACAACATTGGAAGACATTCTCTTAGAATAATAATTAATAATATGATTATTGATTATTAAATATCTTATATAATAAAACAAATGATAATAATAAATAGTTATTGATTATTCAAAGGATGCATCCTTTCATGGATGGTCACCATATGTTCCCTATATATGGAACACTCATCATTGTAATAATATATTGATCATATCGCATATGAAGAAAAACAACATGGTAATGTGATGCAAATGTCCAGCCTCATTAAGAGGGAGGTGTGGTGTTTTATCTCCTCTAGCCGACTAACCCCTCTGGACAAGGGTTTCCCTAATTAGTCATGTGAGGTGACTGAGAGAGTAATGCTTAGTTGGGTACAAGTATTTCCTAATCCATGTGAGGTGGCTAGGTGTAAATAAGACTTGAATCTTAGCCTTGCCTATGCCATGTGAGGTGGCTAGGTGTGAATGAGGCTATGGTCATAGTCTTGCCTATGCCATGTGAGGTGGCTAGGTGTGAATAATACTATTGGGAGAGGAGAAACATCACAACATGGTCATGGAGACTATGGAAGTGGTTGTGTACCATTGGACAACATGCTAGCAGCTATGTGCTACGTAGTCATGAGACTATGGCAGTGGTTGTGTACCACTGGACAATAGTTGTGTACGACTATGACATGGAAATAGTTGTGTACTATTGGAAGACATTGCAATAGTTGTGTGCTACTAGTTGATTGCAGCATAGTCATAAAGAATGTGGTGGATGATTTTAGCTACTGATGGCATGGTAGTAGCAGTATGCTACTAGTTGATTGCAGAGTAATCATTGGATTACTAAATGAAGGAACCAAGACATTGGTTTCACAAGGAAACCTCGATATGTCTTGGGGAAAATTGTTTCCATGAGGGAACCTCGATGTGTCCTATAGATGTTTGAGGCAAGGATCAAGAGGGATTACACTGTTCCTCACAACCCTCAACAGAATGGGGTCGCAGAGAGAAAGAACATATCTATTGTTGAGATAGTCAAGGCGATGATTCATTATCAACATTTACCTATGTTTTTGTGGTCAGAGGCATCCATAACTGTAGTGTATGTTCAGAACATAAGTCCTTGAGGAACATGACTCCTGAGGAGTACTTCACCGGAGTGAAGCCTGAGGTTGGACACTTCGGGATATTTGGGTGTTCAATATACATTCATGTACCCAAGGATAAAATGACCAAGCTATACCCTTCAGGTAGAAAGGGTACATTTGTGGGGTACAGTGAGTCTTCGAAGGAATACCGGATCTACATCCCTGGTCAGAGACATATTGAGTGAGAGACAGAAAAAGATGGTACCTTCTGAGAGAGCAATATACCTTAGAGATATTCGTGTTATGTCGTAGCTATGAGCCACATCACTAATTCTAAACCCTCATGTTATGAGGAGGAAACTAGTCATCCAATATGGAGAGATGCCATGATGGAGGTGTATCAGTCCATCATGAAGACTGATGTGTGGGATATTGTTCTGAGACCTGAGGGGAAGTTTGTAGTGACTTCCAAATGGATCTACAATATCAAACACATAGTTGATAGGAGCATCAAGAGGCACAAAATGATATTTGTTGCTAGAGGATTCTCTTAGGTGGAGGGAATAGATTATGAGGAGACATTTTATCCTATTTCTCGATACACTTCTATCCGGATGATTATTTCCCGTGTAACATCCATGGGTTGGAGAGTACATCAGATGGATGTAAATACAACCTTTCTTGATGGAGAGATTGAGAAAGAAGTGTACATCGAGCATCCATATGGTTTCGTGATACATGAGAAGGAATCACATGTGTGTAGGTTGAAGAATGCCTTGTATGGACTCAAGCAACCACCTTGAGATTGGTATGCGAGGATTGATGGAAACCTAATGATTTTTGGGCTTCAGAAAAATTGTTTTCAATCCCAGCCTATACTACAATACCGTTAATGGTGAGTCCCTGATTTTGGTCCTCTACGTTGATGATTTATTCCTCACCGATACAAAGAGCCTTATTGTTGAATGAAAGTATGCATTGGCCTCTAAGTTTGAGATGAAGGACCTTGGTATGATGCACTACTTCTTGGGACTAGAGGTGTGGTAGAGAACTGATGAGATCTTCCTGATTCAATGGAAGTATGCAGTTGATATATTGAAGAATTTTGGGATGTTGAACTTGAAGCCCGTGGCTACACCAATGGTGACAAATATGAAGAAACTAAGTGTGTCTTCTTTCGATTCTAACGAAATTGATCTGACTCTATATAGATAGTTGATTAGATAATTCATGTATCTGGTTAACACTAGACCAAATATTTTCTATGCAGTGAGTGCACTTAGCCAGGTTATGAGTCATCTGAGATAGACACACTGGATTGTTGCAAAGCATGTGTTGATATACCTGCGAGGCACAGTTGGAAATGGTTTGAGATATACCTCTAGTATTGATATAATATGGCAGGAATATATTGACCCTGATTTGGCAAGGAGAACAGTGGACAGAAAGAGCACCTTCAGGTGTTGCTTCACTTTGGGATCTTTCATGGTTTCCTGGTGTAGCATGAAACAAACTTATGTGGATTTGAACACAATAAAAGAAAAGTACATTGCATTAAGTATTCCAGTCTGTGAAGTAGTGTGGCTTCGTAATCTCCTTGCATATTTATCTGAACATGTGCTAGATTCCACCATTATTTATTATGGTAACCAAAGTTGTGTGAAGATCTCAGATGATCCATTTTTTCATGACAAATCGAACCACATTGAGATCAAGTACCATTACATCCGAGACATGGTGTGGAGAAAGGAAGTATTGGTGTTGCACCTTCCTACAGATGAGTAAGTTGTTGATATTCTTACCAAACTAGGACAAAGTTCAAGTACTTCCATGATAGACTTGGAGTGGTAGAGAATGTCTCCCTCGCTGAGAGGGAGTGTTGATGTTTGCAGCTTCCTGAGACATTCTCTATATCGTGTTCCTCTACTGAGTTTATTTTCTCTATGATGACACTTATCCGAGAAGGGATAAGTGGGACACTTATCTGATAAGGGATGAGTGTATTTGGGATTATAGCCCAACATCCCTTGTGGAGAGCACATGAGGACATGTCAAGGGAGTTGAACCTTGACATCATACACTATGGGAGTTGACCCTAGTGTTTCTATAGGGTGTAGCCTCTAGAATTCCACATGGGAGTGCCATGTGTGAAAAACTTTCTACAGATCATACTCCTCTGTGAATTGAGTTGAGTTGATCTGTGAGGACACTTAATCGAGAAGGGATAAGTGGGAAAATTATTCGAGAAGGGATAAGTGCATTTGGGCTTATAGTCCAATGTCCCATGTGGAGAGCACATGAGGACATGTCAAGGGAGTTTACCATTGACATCACACACTATGGGAAGTTGACCATAAGTGTTCCTAAAGGGAGTAGCCTCTAGAAGTCCACATGGGAGTGCCATGTGTGACAAACCTTTTGCTACTATGGTGGTTGTGTACCACTGGTAGAGACGGTGTGTCTCTGGACAATAGTTGTGTACTACTATGGAGAAATGCCTCCCTAGCTAAGAGGGAGTGTTGATGTTTCAGCATCGAGAAACACTTCTCCTAGATTGGGTTGCAGACCAAGGGAGATAGGATACATTTATCATAAATGTACACTTGTGGTAAATGGGCCTAGACGTAGTCCTTCCTTGATCATGACAAGGAATAATATGGACTCGAGGCGCTTGAAGTGTTTTTTTTTCCACGTGTCAGTTAGCATCAGGATGACATTCACTCACAAGTGTGTACTTGTGGTGAAAGATCTTGATGTGTTATTTTTCCTAGTCATGGTGATTTGACAAGGAATGATAAAGATTCAATATGCTATATGCTATTACATGTGGACCCAGAGTGAGCCTGATCTCAGAGAGAGTCAATTGGCTCAAAAGGGAGAGTCGCATAAGGAGTTTCTCCTCAGTTCAGGTGGGAGAGAGACGTCTCCCAATATTGATAGACAAGTGTCATGAGTCTAGGGTGAAGTTTGTATACTTCAAAGGCAAGCTTGGATTGATGCAGAATGTCTCCCTCATTGAGAGGGAGTGTTGATGTTTGGAAAACATCGGAAGACATTCTCTTAGAATAATAATTAATAATATGATTATTGATTATTAAATATCATATATAATAAAGTAAATGATAATAATAAATAGTTATTGATTATTCAAGGGACACATCCTTTCATGGATGGTCACCATGTTAGAATATAATGGATGTGCTTGTTTTACCATTGAAAATATCTCTATTGTCACCCAACCATAGGCCAAAGCCACCCTCCGAGCACCTTAACCTTGACAGAGAATCACTCTAGAAGCAAACCCTAGGCTAGATAGCCAACCAAAGGGTAGCGCACCAACAAGAGCTGATCAGATAGTCCAAACCCTAGCCAAGATATATTCCAATCCAAAACATAACTGCTAGTTGCAGCAGCTGCACCGGTAACTCTCCTCCAACCTGCACACAAAAATGGGCACTGTAGTGCGCACAAGTTGCTACTCTGTAATTCTGAGACTGCCTACCAGAATGAGAATTGGCCTCTTGTATTTATACTAATTTTGCCTAATTTCTTGGGCCAAATTCTCATTCTAGGTATCTATCTGTTCAATATATTATTATTTCTTTTGGCCGACTTCTTCTCTTGGAGGCTAATAACCTAATATAAATTATCTTCTTGAGCCGACAAGTCTTCTAGGGTTATTAGACAACTCATTAGGGTTTCTTCTTTCTTCCTGGAGTATTATATTCTCGTTAGGTTTACACGTGGAGGTAAATACCTCCCACAACTACCATAATATCAACACTCCCTCCTAGCTAGGGAGGCATTACTGGTAATGGTCTTGAGCACAAAACATACCATTCACCCGGTAGCATCAACATAGTCGTCTAGACTATATCATGACTAGATCATGGGCATCATCATCACCATCAGTGTCATCAGCTGCATCATCTCTCAAAACCATACTCCATCTGAGTAATCAGACATGATGTTGGATAAGTCACACCACAGAGTGATACAAGAGCCATTCTTCTAATCTGTACATATGTCCTAGAAGAGTAGATGTTCTGAACCATTTTCTGTCTGGGAAATCTTTGTCCTTTAATCATTCATCTGGCTGATAATCATTTACCAAACTGTTGATAGTCTTCAAGATAATTGGAACAAAATAGAACACAATTGTGTCTATCCATAGTAGTACATAACTATAATCCAGTGGTACACTACCACACCAAGTAGAAAACAAGTACTTGATCAGTAACGTATAGTCACGAACAGTGGAACATATCCACCACAGTAGTATACATCTACTATCATACAATCTTCATAACAATCATTTGATATCAACTTGCATAGAAACAATGTTATGATATAAACTGAATCATCTGGGCCAATATTTCACTCACATCTGTGAGATCTGAAAGAATATCTTCCCTCAGAGTAGAACATCAACGATGGGCTATATTCCTTATTCTTCTCAAACAAGGAAGAATGATTGTTCTGATTTCTGAACCTGGACCATTCCTCACCCTGGGCCATTCCTCCGACACTAAACAAAGTGTAACCTGGAGAGAATGAATCTTCCCTAAGGAATGCCTATCCCTGATTGGTGAGACTGGACCATTCCCCACCCTGGGCCATTCCTCCGGCACTAAACAAAGTGCAACCTGGAGAGAATGAATACACCCTAAGGAATGATTGTCCAGACCATTTCCTCTGTTAACCACAAGAGGAAAAGACTGTCATGTACCAACCTCCAAAACAGATCATTCTTCATGTTAACCACAATGAGAAATCATTTTCCGACGAGGCGATCCAGTCTTCTTGAGTAACCCTCAAGAAGAGAGACTTACCTAGACCACTCCCCATGTTAACCACAATGGGAAGTCATTTTCTATGGTACATCAACAATCTGGACCACTTCCCATGTTAACCACAAAAGGGAAATCGTTGTCCGTCCAAAATATCAATCCACTTTCCGAACAGGAAAGAATCTGCTCATCTTGGACCATTCTTCGAACTGAAAAACGATTGTCCATCAATCAATAATACATCAGTGCTCCCTCCCAACCTGGGGGTCATCTCTTCCTTTTTCAATAAGAAAGTCGTCTCCACAAGCTCCATCTTGAGTACACAAACTCTTTCATCTTGGATAGAAGCTTTACCAAAATGTCTTCTTATCTACTCATCTGTGGAGATATGTATTGGAGAACCACTTTCTCCTTTCTAGACTTCATCACGGATAATGTAATGCTTGATTTCAAATGTTCTTTGGTCTGTAACACTGGTTTTCTCTGAAGGCTTCATGTAGCTCTGATCAATAGAGTATATCATTGTTGGAAAACTAGAACATATCCATGTGGCACTTCTTCTGTCATAATGAGATCTGATCTACTGAGCAATCATCTTGATACAATATCTTTGTTATAGAAAATTTTCACCTCACTTTTGTTGTGCATTGGAGGTTCTCCACCAAGTTGTCTTCTTCTATCTGCATACAAGGGTCTCTTTCTGGTATGCCTCAAAGTCTTGAGGTTTCTCTTCATATGCTATTTATTCAATTTTTCTGGAGAACATTCATTCATTTGATGTAGAACTCCAACTCATGGATGTTGCGGATGGTATAATGACTCATGTAGAGATATGTCTAGTTTACTGGAACAAGTAATCATCATAGTCTTCTCCCTCCATCTGGGAGAACCTCTAGTTCTAGATCTCTCAATGATTTCATTCATAAGTCTTCTATACATTGTTCTTCATCACGAGTTCCAGTTCCTCTGCTTGATTGCTTTTATTGAGTTCATATCAGGCTGGCAATCTTGTGATTCTTGATACAATGAATGGTTGTTCTGGCTTCTCTTTATTCCTTTGAATATTCATGTTCTTCCTTGTGTTTAGATCTTGGGTCCATGGGGTAGATTCCATGCCCTAAATATTCCATTTCTTTCTTTCATCACAGGATCACGGATATGGATGGACAACCAGGGATACTTTAAAGGCTTCTCTTTGAAGAAGACTTCTTCTGAGGTTGAACTGAACACGTACTATCTTTCATGGTTGTTACCATGGATATATACTTCATCATCTTCAATGTATCATAGGATTATCTCCCTCCTAATCCTTGCTTCATGTATGAGTGCATATAATTGGCTCCCTCCGTCTAACAGAGCAACACATCCGTTTTCATCCTTATAGTCTTCTGCAATATATAATCGGCTCCTTCCATCTAACAAAGTCCATGCTTTCATCTTATTGTCTTCTGCAAAACCTCATAAGTCTTTCTTCAATTTTCCTCTTGATTGTTGACTTATTTCTGTCTTTTCTTCTTCTAAGTCTCTTCATGATGGATTGACCTTATCTTGCAATAGCTTTCACGTGATTTTTTTGACGTATTTCATCATGTGTATTATCTAATGATATCCATCCTTATTTTGTTGTTCTTCCATAGGTATAGTTCTTCTTGGAACACATTATCTTTCAAGAGATAGATATACAAGATATGTACAGAGACGATGCAAACAAGATATGTACAATAAATAAGAAGAGTATTGTTACCTTTAGAAGAAGAAGTCTCTTTCATCATGCTTAGTCTTCTTCGTAGGTTCCTTTTCTTAGACAATTGATGCTTTGTGTTTCTCCTTCCTTTTCTTTAGGTCGGGACAATGATTCTTGTAGTGACCATACTTTTGACAGTTGAAGCATTGTATTTCTGAAATATCTTTCTCTTGATTTGTCTTCTTCTTTGAACCAAAATTCCTTTTGTTCCTGAAGTTCTTGAATCTTGTTGTGAAGGCTTGATCATCGTACTTCTTTTGGGGTTTCGCTTTTACACTGATCCTTGATTCTTCTTGAGCACAGCAAGTCCAAAGTTCTTCAAATGTCAGATACTCCTTTCTTGTGTTCATGCTTGCGGAAAATGCATCCCACATCTTGGGAAGACCATTGAGTACTATGTTTACCAACTCCTTCTCTAAGATGATCTCCCCAATATCTTGTAGTTGATATCTTAACTGAGATATTCTCACAAAGTATGATGTTATGTTGTCGTCATCATTCATCTTCATCTCACAGAGCTCATTCTTCAGACTCATTACTTGTCCAATGTTTCTGACTGAGAAGAGGTTTGTTAGGGCATCGTACATCTTCTTCGATGAGTCAAGATGGGATATGTAGGGTATCAAGTGGTATTTGATAGAGTCCACTATGATACTCATGGAATTGATGTCACTGTATTTGAACTTCTCCATAGATGCAACGTTCTTTGGTTCCTTCTATTTTCCTTCTTCAAACTCTGGTTTCACGATCTTTCCTTTCACGATATCCAGCACTTTATTCTTGGCAAGGATGAGGTCAATCCTTTTCTTCCACGCTCCAAAGTTAGAAGCTCCATCTAACTTGTTCTCTGACTTCATAGAGTAATTCATGGCTACTTTGACTTGGTCAACCCTAGATTTGACCAAAAACTCAAGCTTCACATCTTGGCTTGTTGAGAGAACTAGGAGATGCGCTAGGCTAGGGCGCATTGATATGTCAGGAGATTAGGTCAATCCCTTCACTTAAGGTGCCTCAACGAGAGGATTAGGGTTTCTACAACTGCACCTGCTAGTAACCCTAGTGGCAGTGCTATTGTAACACCATGTTTCCCCCAGTTTGTAAAAATAACTGGACTGGCCAGAACTGTGGCAAAATCATGAATGTGAATATGTGATGTGAATGGACCTTATGGAAAAGGTCAATGAATGTGAATAAAATTATGAATTTATATTGCAGGACTGTTGAGAGGGGATGTGCAGAAAAAGAGACCACGATGGCGGTGGAAGGCACCTGGAAAGGTGGCGTTAACTTCCACCGAGAATTAATACCATATTTGGACTTCACTGGCCCGGAGAACCAAAAGCAGCTCGTTGGCCCTGAATTAAATATCTCGCAGGCTGGCAGGTAGATGGCTCCTTAGGAATTAATGAGGGATGGGGAGGTGAACCGCCCATCCATAAGAGCCATCATGACTGACCAGTGCGAGGGAAATCGTGCCACACGCAACCTCGCAAGAGGATAAGGCGTGGGGTAGAAGCGATTGGGGGCAGACGCGAGGGGAGAAAGAGAACTCTGGAAATATGCAGAGTCAGTGATAACAGAGAGGAAGGAGAGTAACCTTCACTCCTGGTCACTGGCAAACATAGACGCAGTCTCACAGCATCGTGGTCTCAGCTCGGGGGTGGCTAGTGGTAAATCCATTGGGAGTCGTTGAGCCTATGGTTGGGTGGAAACGAGCACCCCTCTCAGCAGTTGCATAACCTCTGGTGTTACTTTATGATAATTTTTTTGACTTTGGCATCTTGAAATATATGTATTCTGATAGTTATGCTCATAAGTTGTGAAACTGTGAATGATTTCATTATAAGAATGTCTGTATGGTATTTTGATCAGTACTAGTAGTTTTATATTTGTATGGAAAGACTACGTATGGATTATGTCCTCATGAATCGTTATTTATATGCGTACTAATCTAATTCAGATTTCACGTCTAGTTCTCAGGAGGATTATACCCATATCTACCTCAGATAGTACCCTGAGTGAACCTCCCCATAGAGATACCCTCCTTGAAAATCCCATCAAGAACCGAGAAAGAGAATGTGAAGGCGTAAGGACTTAATAACCCTGCACGAGGAGGAACGATCCTCTTGAAAACCCGAGATGGAAGCATAAGGATGAAGTATCGAATCGACAGACAAGATCCCTTTGGGAGATCTGTGGTCACTCACGACCATCAGATCGGGAGAAGAAGCTGGAAGGTTAAGTACCTTATCCCTGATAGGTGTTGATCGATAGACGAGATTCCATTGGGAAATTTGCGGTCACACCCGACCGTTAGATTGGTAGGAGAAATTAAGGTGTTAAATGCCTTACCCCTTTGTTTTCTATGTCTTCGTGTGCAGTGAAGAATTCGGGATCGTAGATCTCCAAGGTCCATGGGAGTATCTGGACCGTTGATTTTTCCACGTCCAGGGAGTCGTGGAAGAATGCACGGGTAGGAACCAATTTGAGCCGTCAGATCTCGGCTAGAAAACCCAACAACCATTGGATCTGTCAGGAGTTACCCGAGGGTTAAGACCCCAGTGTATAGGGGCGAAATCCCTGGGATAGATCTGAACCATCTGAATGACGGAGGCCATGTGTCGTGAGATTACCCATTTCGGGGAATCGGGAATTGCGAACTCGAAAGTCCTAGTGATGAGAGTTCAAGATTTTCCATGGTGAAAACCCCGGAATAGATCTGAACCATTTGAATGACGAAGGCCACGTGTCGTGAGATTACCCATTTTGGGGAATCGACAATCACGAAATCAGAAGTCCTGGTGACAAGAGTTAAGGATTTTCCATGGTGAAAACCCCAGAATAGATCTGAATCATATGAATGATGGAGGCCACGTGTCGTGAGATTACCCATTTAGGGGAAACGAGAATTGCGAACTCGAAAGTCTTGGTGACGAGAGTTCGGGATTTTCCATGGTGAAAACCCCAGAATAGATCTGAACCGTCCAAATGACGGATGCCACATGTCGTGAGATCTCCCCTTTCAGGAAATCGGGAATCGCGAGATCGGGAGTCCTGGTGACAAGGGATCGGGACTTTCCATGGTGGAAACCCCAGAGCAGTCGTGGATCGTCCGATTTGAGAAGGCCACATGTCATGAGATTACCCATTTCGGGAAATCGGGAATCGCGAGATCGGGAGTCCTGGTGACAAGGGATCGGGACTTTCCATTGTGGAAACCCCGGAACAGCTCTGGACCGTCTGATTTAAGGAGGCGACGTGTCGAGAGATTACCTGTTTCAGGAAATTGGGGATCGGGGATTCGGGAGTTCCGTTGACAAGAACTCGGGCTCTCGCCTTGATAAATCCCGACCCATAATGTCGAGACATTAGCATGTGGCCAAGACCCGATGAACGGACGAGATTTCTTCGGGGAATCTCAGGGTCTGTAACGACCGTCCGATGTGAGGAAGAGATGTCGGCTTTAAGCTGGGGCATGAATGCGCATTAAGATAAGCAACGAGCAGATCTAGACGGCCGGATTCCACCCGCCCAGATCTACGGCTGAGTTTTCATTCGGGAGCCCCCTTGTTGTTCTTCCTTTAGCGGTGGGGGGGGGTCTGGAATCGGACGTGCAACTCTCAAACGGTTGAGATTAATTCACCTTGATCAACGGTGCTCAGGTTAATTCTGGACCCCCCTTGCCATTATGCCTTTAATGAGGAGGGGGGGTCTGGAATAGTGTGGCGTGTGAAATGGGGCCCCCTCCTGTCCTGTTGACTACCGTGTCGCATTTCCCCTCTACCACCTATACTCCACTTAACCGTGCGACGAGGCCTTTTCTCATTGGCTTCTCTCCAGCCCTGTTGGGATTTGTTCCTATTGGCCATTTGCTAACCCTATAGGGATTTGTCCCTATTGGCCGGTCGCTAGCCCTGTCAAGGTTCGACGGTTGCAAAGCCGAACGATTCGACATCACTGTAGCACCGAGGCGCGAAATACAAAGAGGCACTGCGTTTATTTGAACTGTGATCATGACCCTCGATCACATGGGAAAGGAGAGAGAGAAAGAGATAGCTTGCGCTAGGCCTCCATAGGTAATTCGGGGGTTCTGATTCTGCAGAAATCAACAAAAAATTTGATTGAGGTAGTGGGTATGTGACAAAGTGGTATCAGAGCATGGTTACAACACTCGGCCTGATTGGGCTCATGAACGAGTTGTGCATGAGCTCTTTTCGAAGCACTCCTATGAGGAGTAACCCCYTAACTTAACTCTCTTGTCCAGGATTAAAACTTGGAAACGAGAACCYGACTGTGTATGCATGTGAAAGAGTTATAAATTTATGCTCAGGTTATAAAATGTATTTAACTCTTGACTAATAACCAACGTTTGTCTTTTCACCCAAGCAAACGATTTTCAGCGGGAATTTACAGACACAGAGAATGGTGACTCCCCAAGAGATGAGAGAAGGCTCCCGCAATATAGACGAAGAGTCTGACGAAAGAAGAGAAATGGGAACCCCTCCAGATCTAGCCGAGATTGTGAGGAGTCTCATGGTTGAATTGCAAAGCTGCAAGGCCGACAATGAAAGGATGATGAAAGAACAACAAAAGCAAACCAAAATTAATGCAGTTTTACTGCAGAGCTTATCCGACCTACAGCGACAAATGCAGCATGAACCCGAGATGCAGAAACATGGTCATATCAGTGGCCACACTGAGAGAAGCACCTCAAGGAAGGTCCACCCTAGAGGTAAAGGACCAGTGCCAGACGATTCCTCTGAGGAGTAATCTGGCAATTCATAAGTCTCTTCTAGCAGCAGGACCAGTTCCTATTCTCGAAGAAAACAGAAGAAGCAAAAGACTTCCAAGGGTCATAAATTTGAGGAATTCAGAAAGGCCAAACCTCCCTCCTTCGACGGTGAGATAAAGAAGGGAGAGGAACCGAGGCCTGGCTACTTGGACTGAAGAAATATTTCAGATTCCATGACTTTTCAGAGAATTTGAAGGCCCGAGTGGCCACTTTCAATCTGAATGGAAAAGCTTCCATCTGGTGGGAAGATATTAAGAATGTGAAAGGGGTCCGCGAGAAGGACCTATCCTGGAAACAGTTTGAAAAGTACTTCCGGAAGAAGTACTTGTCGGAAAAATATTTTGACGAGAAGGCTAAAGATTTTTATGAACTCAAACTAGGGCAACTCACTATAGAGGAATATGTCAACAAATTCCTCTACTTATTGAGATATGTACCCTACATCAAAGCAAAGAAGACGAAGGCGCAACGCTTCATCAGTGGGATACCCAAGGAATACCAGAACCAAATTGAATTTGATGAGCCAAAGACCTTAGAAGACACTATTCAAAAGGAAACATATTGTCATGAACAATATGGACATCTGGCAGAGTCTCGTGGAGACCGGAGACAGAAGAGTGGTTCGAAATTTCAGAAAAAGGGGATCAAATCCTCAGGATTTAAGAACTACAAGAAGAACCCCAGAATGAAACTTCCAACCCGGAGTGTACTCTAGTAGAACTTTCCCTCGATGGACGGAAATAAAACTTCTGGACCTATACCAGTGAAGACTAATAACCCAAAGAAAGAACCTCTGAAATGTTGGGGTTACAGAGAAGAACATCTCCTGAGAGACTGTCCACACCGACAACAGAACAGTCGGAAAGTTTATAACATTCAGGAAGCTACCATAGTCAATGATGTGGCAAGGAGTGTGCTGCAGATTTATGCAGCCTTGGATAATAACCAAGCTGACCACCAAGCTTCAGTGGTGGAAATAGAAGGTATGATTTTCAACCATCTAGTGTCTGTTTTGATTGACCCTGGTTCAAATTTGAGTTATATAGCCCCTAAGACTGTGGATAAGTGTAAGCTACAGCCACAAAAACAAACCAAGCCATGGTTGGTACAGTTAGCCACTGGCACCAAAAGAAGGGTAGCAGAGGTCATACCAGCCTGCCAATTAATGTTGGGAGAATTCCCCACCCAAGCAACCCTTAATGTATTACCCCTGGGATCATACGATCTGTTGATTGGTATGGACTGGCTGGCCGACCATAAATCCAAATTGTATTATTACCATAAAACCTTAGAATGTGTGAGAAAAGAAGGAAAAAGGATAACCCTCCAAGGGATCCAAAAACCGGTCTCAGTGAGGCAAATATCAGCCCTGCAAATGAGAAAGTATTGCCGAAAGGGATGTCCCCTATATGAAATACAGGTGTTGAAAACAATTGAAGGTGCTAAACCAAGCCCTGATAATCACCCTATCCTGAGAGAATATAGAGATGTGTTTCCGGAAGAGGTACCGGGTCTACCTCCGAGAAGAGACATTGACTTCTCGATAGAGCTCGCACCAGGAGCGATGTCGGTGTCTATGACACCCTACCGGATGAGCACACCTAATTTAGTTGAACTCAAATTGCAATTGAAAGAAATGATGGATAAGGGTTATATTCGACCCAGCGTGTCCCCATGGGGAGCACCGGTCCTGTTTGTGAAAAAGAAGGATGGCACCCTTAGACTGTGTATAGATTATAGACAACTCAATAAAGTAACCATAAAGAACAAGTACCCCTTGCCCAGGATCGATGATCTATTCGATCAGCTGGGGGGTGCGTCTATTTTCTC
>SNQJ01S0003528.1:152431-169200 GCA_010110895.2 Picea sitchensis | reverse complement strand
TCAAACAGGACTGTCAATGAGCAGGCTATCAATACTTGATAGATGCAAAGTATGTTGTATTTCTTCTCAACGTAAATATAGATGCAAAGTATGTTGTATTTCTTCTCAACGTAAATATAGATGCAAAGTATGTTGTATTTCTTCTCAACGTAAATCGATAGCCATTTCAAAAACCAAGAGTGATCCACGTTCTAATATTTTTAAATTTAACATGACGCAATCATCTCAATCTCCCAATCACTGACTTAGCAGGTCTGTGGCCTATTGATATTGATTAGGCATGCCACATTTATTCCCTCACAAAATGATGATACGCCAATACCCTTGCTGTTCTCTTAACATACTTAATATTTGTTTTCAATTAACATGAATAACCACTGACATGTTGACAGCGTTACCCGTGTAACAGCATCAGCGTAATACATACCAATATTTTTTTCAATTAAAATATGAATAACCATTGACATTTGTTGACAGCGTTACCCGTGTCACAGCATCAGCATAAGACTAGCCAGTAGAAGTGTCTATTGACACAACAATTCAAACTTATCAATAAAGAATCCCAAAAATATATTATTCAATTTGGTTTTTTATGTTCATTAATTATTGAGATGTTTCTAATCCAGTGAGGATGTAAAGTACAACCATACCTTAAGTCTTAACCTAACACATATAAAGTGAGAGAGAATGTAATGTGCAACTACCTAGACACAACTTAACCTAACAAACACTCCAAAACTATAAAACTTTCATAGATAAGTCACTTTAATATCCAACTCCTATCAGGGGTGACATCCGTTGGTTTTTTCTATAGATTGTAAGTTTACAAACGACTATTGATCCATAACCCGGATTTTGTTTCTATGACAAACATAATAAATCCATCTTAACACAGGCTGTAAAAACATCAAAGTGTTTCTCTCGGTGCAATTATGAGGTCTTGAAATGATGAAAACATTATCAGCTCGTAAACAAACCTCAACTTAAGAACAATCAAACTATGCCGATACAAACGAGTATTGATCCATAACCCGGATTTTGTTTTATGACAAACATAATAAATCCATCTTAACACAGGTTATAAAAGCAGCGAAGTGTTTCACTCAAAGCAATTATGAGGTCATTGAAATGATGGAAACATTATCAGCTCGTAAACAAACCTCAACTTAAGAACAACAATTGAACTTGTGCAAAGGAAAAGCCTTTTTGCATCAAAATGTTAATTCCAACAGAAAAACAACTTGCCCTACCATCATATGAACAAAGAAATTATGTCTTATGTTTTTCAAAAAAATACATAGCACTCAGATACAGCAAATGGGAAATAACACTTTGATCAACCATGATATGCATGGTTGGGATAGGGAAACTACTAGTAATGACGGCATTGTTTCCTTAACTGTAGCAGATGTCATCATTCTTGCATATATAAATTGTTCCATCTGAACAGTTATTAACAAGTAAACAGAAGAAACTGAATATTTACACATTTGATTCAAGATAGTAATGACAGACAGACAAAAAAGAACGGATGCACGTAACCAAGATGCCAAACAATGTTGATGAAATGAACATGTCAAATCACAAGAAAAGTGAACAGAAGAAACTGATATTTACATATTTGATTCAAGCTATCAATGATAGACATGGACAAAACAGAACTGATGCATGTAATCAAGATACCAAACGATGTTTCATGAAATGAACATGTCAAATTCACAAAGACTTCTTGGTGCACACACTTGAAAAAGTCAAGTATTTTCACAAAATAATGATAAATTATACCGCTGGTAGTGACCACACAATTGCCAATGCTGGCAAGATGACAGATTATTATGCATACACCAAGCCTTTTCAAGGCTGGATGAATATGAAGCCACAAACGTTATTTAAAGAATGATACCATCACATTTCTGCAAACAGAGACACTCCACCAGACAGGCATTCCTAGACGCCTGCTTAGATAAATGTGGTGGACAGAACTTTCATTATTCGATTTCCAATTAGAAACCACCAAACACACTGATTTGTAAAACAGATTACTTGTACTCTGCCACTTGAGGTAATGAGAATCTCCCTTGATAAAAAAACAAGTAGTTGCAAATCACATAATCACTGACGCAACATTGATAAAGCATATATCACAGCAGAATACTGAAATAGAATATATCAATGCACAAATCCACTCTACTCAAAGTATGTATAAAAACAACTCCATAAATTTGCAAGATGACCTTTAAAAAAGGTGTCAATTATAATTGAAAATTGAATATAATGTATCAGATCCATTGGATCTCTACAAATGAGTAATACCAAATACCAAAAGTGAAGAAACTAATGTTAAAGACGCATTACTTCCCTACCTGCCTAGATTGCCACTCTCATTTTAAGGTCACGTCTTACTCGAAAACAAAGCCTCCTCTTGTAAACATACAAGGAGTTTATACTAAAGCCTCCTTATCGACATCTTCAAGAATGAGAGCCTTAGCAGGCTTAGCCAGCAAATCAGTGTATTCCTGGAATGGAGATTTTGAGAACCGAGTCTCCCTCCACAAATCAGGTGTTAAAAATCCATAAGTCTTTAATAGACACTCAAAAGTTGCCTGCAAGGGAATAATAAAATCAACATATGTGAAACCAATATGGGAATCCACAATCGTGTAAACATAATATTACACTATAAATTGAATGCCACTCCTAAAGCCTTCCAAGTATAAATCAGTTAAAATTTCCAAAATGCTATGTTTATAGCCATGAAATCCTGTTGGAAAACTCCACAAGGAACAAATCAACTTTACTAGAAAAATATCTATTAGTAAACTAGACACAGAAATTCACGTGTAAGAATTGCAATAGAATAGAAAAGCCAATGGATCAATAGAACTCATAAAACCAAAACCTTATAACAAATAATACAACAAATAAACATACACACAGAGACAGGATAATGCCACCTGCGCATGATTATTAGTTTAGCAGTGTTCCAAAACAGATAGGGATTTTGTAAACCATTCAGTTTATCAAATCAATGTGCAAAATTCTTTTTCTTTATTTGAAAACTACAATGAATTTTGTAATATTTTCATTTTAGTGACAAATACAAACAATTCAGCATGTAAAAAATTTTGGACAGAACAAATTTATCTCACTAACAATAATCTTCTATTAGGTTGGAGACCAGCCTAATCAACTATTATCAAGGAAAAGTATCAGTAGGCATGGGTCATTCTTTTTAACAAAACAGAAAATAACAGGTTAGTCAAACTCAGTCTGACTTATCTTGATAGAATCACCTGATTGAATCATGTTTTAAGAGTCCAGTGAACCGGAAGATTAAGATCTAACTGCAATGCATCTGGGAAGATGCCAAACCATAAGTAGTAAACCAGAACTCTTTTAATTGAGAAATCACTAAGAGTTAAACAGGCATTGGTTAGTATCAATCTGCCCAGTAGACTTCAATTCTTGCTGTGATCTGCCCCAACCAAATGGCATTCAAAAAAGATGCAACCAGGAGCAAGTCCCATGCAATTTAGGCAAAATAGATACCCCCTAAGACCTAGCACCTAAAAGTAACATGCTCTTTGAGGGGCCACTCCCTGGGGCTTGTTTCTTGAAGCACACAATACACACCAGAATGCAAAGGAAAAAGTGAAATGTGGAAAGAATGGTAATACAACTATGTCCCCTAGCTAAATATATAGAGTCCACAAATATGGATGTATATGCCAAAATGCAACTGGAACAGCAGGCACTACTTATTAGTTAAGACCTCCAATGGCTCAAAATCATATATAAAAGTGATATATGTTAAGACCCTTAGCTAAATACAAGGTTCCATGAATAAGTATGTATATGCTAAAATGCAAAAACTGGGGCAATGGAAACTCATTAGCTAAAAGGCAGAATAGATACACGAACATATAGAAAAGTGATGCATGTGTAATTGACTATTTTGAAGGCCCCAGTGCATGCTTAAATTCTGTTATTGAAGATTTTAGGGATTTTGTACCCACTATGGAGCTCAAGCAGCCTAGCCCCAAACTCATTTAATCAGAAGATATTTGGACTTTGCAAACCAACTGTCTGATGGATGTCTGTAAGAAATGTGTTCAAGGAATACTGTGATTGCCGGGTATGTCAATTATGGAGATAGCATGTGAAATGTTTGATGAAGTGCAGTTTTAACTTTATATCAAGACTTTTGTATTGAGCAACCACACCTACTTTTGGTCATTTGTTGGACATTAATAAACTTATTGTATCATATCTCATCTTATGCAGCAGGTCTTTGTCTGAATCGAGTGTGCTGGATGATAATCTGGCCTGAGAAACTGCTCTAACCAAGCTTTGTTCTGACAACAAGAAACTGATTGAAAAGAGATATGTTGTGTGTTGGAAAACATTAGCACCCAAAGTTGAAGGTTATAGCAAAAGTGCTGCTTGTGCCATCACAGCAGGCTTTGGGTAGATAACCAAGGGGATTTTGTGGTGTGGAGATGTTACTGTTAAGCAGCTGAAAGGGGGGACATCAGCAAGAATGGGATATGAAGAATTACAAACCAAAGACCAAACGCAAAGTGGCATCATCAGTTCAGTCTTTACCCATKACAGATCATTTATCTGTCGTTGAAAGAATATGAYCATTGCAAGTTTGATGAGTGCTTGACTGATAAATCCCATAGTAGGGTACCATATATAGCTGACTTACAAAGCCTGTGCCCAGGATGCTGCTCTGAAAGAGCTATACGAGTATCTTGCACATTATAGTTTTATCTTKCTCTGAAAGAGCTATATGAGTATCTTGCACATTATAGTTTATCTTGCACAGTAGGTTCCCAACTTTGTATYAAGACTTTTGTATTGAGCAGCCACACCTGCTTTTGWTCATTTGTTGGACATCAWTAAACTTACTGTATCATATCTCATCTTATCCAGCATGTCTTTGTCTGGATCAAGTGTKCTGGATGATAATCTGGCCTGAGAAACTGCTCTAACCAAACTTYGTTCTGAAAACAAGAAACTGATTGAAAAGAGATAYGTTGCTTGTTGGAAAACATTAACACCCAAAGTTGAAGGTTATAGCAAAAGTGCTGCTTGTGCCATCASAGCAGGCTCTGGGTAGATAACCAAGGGGATTTTGTGGTGTGRAGATGTTGCTGTTAAGCAGCTGAAAGGGAGGACATCAGCAAGAATGGAAAATGAAGAAGAACAAACCAAAGACCAAATGCAAAAACGGGCATCCTCAGTTCATTCTTCTGTCCTGGAGTTGAAAGAATATGATTACTGAAAGTTTGATGAGTACTTGACAGATAAATCCTATAGTACCAGGATGATACTATTCCGTATGTTAAGCCTACTTTACCTGGAATGACAGATTCATTTTCTCCCTGGACTGACAAATTCATTTTCTCCGGAATCAACTTTGCAGAGGAAGGATTGGAAGCAAAGAGAATCGCTATTTTTAGTTACCATTCATAGTGAGCATGGCTTCTTGTTGTTTCATTCTACTTTGGTACAAGACTTCGATTTGACAAGAATGATAGGAACGACTTTTCGACATTGAAAAGAATGGATTGCAAGAAAAGAGATTAGCTATCTTTAGTTACCGTTCATAGTGATGCATGGCTTCTTGTTATTTCATTCTACTGTGGTAGAATGACTTGGGTCAGACGATAAATTGGAACAAATTTTCGACATGATCATGATCAATGATCTTCCAAATACTTTTGAGGTTGTTACTGGAGCTGTCACAAAAGCAATCAAAAGAAATCTATAGCTAATAGCAGTAGCAGCAATAACAAGTCTGGTGTAAAGCAACAAATATCTGAATCTCAAACATAGGCATTAAAGTTTACACCACCTAAACATGAGGGCAATATATAAGAGGGAGCCGATTAGCACAGTGATAAAATTTGTGGAGTTCTGGATCTATTGAGATATGAATGAAATATGGTTCAATGGCAAAAGTAGATTACTCATGCAAGAGCTGGAAACATTGATCGCTATGAATGCCCATCTTGCAGCAACAAAAGACCCCAAGCTTGATTAATGGCTGGGATGAACTTCTATGCAACTTGAATATGTGATGACTACCTCACACATTTCTACAAACACAGTAGTCCATAGTCTAGGGCGCAGAAGTGCATGCAGCCCTTTGGGGTTGCTTCTTGCAGTCAGTGTTGAATGCAGTATCTATATGAGTATCGGGCTGAATGGTTGTTAGAATTTTAATAGAGGGAATAAGAATCTACCAAGTCCATGAGGGAGGTGGCAGAGTTGCATTCTCTAAAGTATCGGAATATCAGCAGATGCACAGGATTGTTCCCGTCCCGTTTCGTTGGGCACTCTCAACACATGTCCTTGAAGGTAATGAGCAGGGAAGACAGATGCCAGCATACGCTGGGAGATTTTAAATTAATGATTTAAGTTAACAGTAAAATTATTACATGAATTGACGGAATGCAGTTATTAATATTATGACCACTGTGTTTGCCTAATGGGGATGTTGATGAACCTGCCGAGTGAGGGCAGAAATTATCTGACACCTCTGTAGGTGTGTGTCTGTGTATATATATTTTTAATGGGGGAATCAATATGCATATTGTACATGCTGGCACTCGTACATGTGAAACTGACTCATGGAAAAGCCCAATATTTATGTGTTCGTAAGGATTATATCTATGGCATTCTTATGTGAATGAACTCTTGCATCGTTATCAGGAAATATATTACTCTGTGAAATCTGAAATCTACGAAGCCTTGTATATTAGCAATAAATGGAAGAAAACAGAGCAGCAATCATTACGATATGTTTTAACGCACCTTGACAAAATTTCCAAGAGTCTTGGTCGACCCTCGCGAGGAGGTGAAGACATCTTCGATCCCAGCAAACTGCAGAACCTTCTTGGGCACGCGAGCGGCAACGATCCCAGCACCTCTGGGGGCGGGCACCATTCTGACCGTTACAGAGCCACATTTCCCTGTGACCTTGACAGGAACAGTATGAGGTTTCCCGATCTTGTTACCCCAGTAACCCCTCCTTACGGGAATAACCGAAAGCTTGGCCAAAATAATGGCTCCGCGGATAGCCGTGGCCACCTCCTTGCTGCACTTGACCCCGAGCCCGACGTGACCATTGCCGTCGCCCACAACAACGAAGGCCTTGAATCGAGTCCTCTGCCCGGCCCTCGTCTGCTTTTGCACAGGCATGATCTTCATGACCTCGTCCTTCAACTGGGGACCGAGCATKGCCTCCACGATCTGGTGCTCCTTCACGGCCAACGAGAARAGATAGATTTGCTCGAGKGAACGGATTTTGCCTTCTTTTACCAGGCGGCCGAGCTTCGTCACGGGCACCCATTTTTCTTCTTCGTCTCTTCGGGGTCCTCGGCGACCGCCGCGACGATCCCCGCGACCTCTGTCACCTCGGCCTCGGCCAAACCCGCGACCGAATCCTCCCCCTCTTTCCGCCATTTGTTCACCCTCCCTGTAAAACCCTCCAAACCCTAAAAAACCTCCACTGAAACGACTTCTCTTGCTCAATCCTTCTACAGCGATCAGAGAACGAAATAGGTTTTGGAACTACCTGATAAAACCCTTTTCGAACCCTACCTCATCAAAACCCTAAACCTAACTCTGACTCTAGGTTAAAGAAAAATACTTTTCTTGTGCATCTTAGTTCGCCCTCTAAACCTCTAAACCCGTGATACTCGGCACACTTGTACTAAAGCTCATGGAATTTAATTAATAACACTCAAAAAAAAAATACAAAACGCTTTGCTTTAAATTTAATATAAAAATAAAAACCTAACAACATATAAGATTCAATACATCACAACATATAAGATTCAATACATCACGTTCTTTTTGTCAAGTAAGATGTTAGTAGTATGAAATCAATATATCCCTTGGTGATCGAAAATAAAATTTTGGTGACCTTTCATATATGAGGGCACTTCATGAGAAAGGATCGATGATGAGAATGCTTAACTAAATACTTTAGTTGATGAACTAACCCAAAAATATCTCAAAGATCAAGTAAAGGCTTCAAAAGAGGTAATAAATGTTTGAAATCGGAGAATTTCCTAAAAAGGATGCAGCTCAAGCTTAAGAAAATCCTTTAGTGCATTTAGTTCATTCAATCTTTTGAATCTCCGTGGTACGTTGGAGCTTTAAGGAAAGTTCCTTAAGAGAACCTCATTATTTTCCTTTCATAAGGGGAAGGAAATCAAATCATGAAACACGAGAAAAAAGAGACATAAATAAATCTTTCTTTGGGATATAAAGCTCTTTGGATTCATTGTTTAAGGGAGGAATTGTACTATAATCTAGTGAAAAATAATGTATTATTTTTGTATTTAGTTAGGCAATCAGTTTGTAAGAGTTTACCCTTGTCTGCAAGAATTTAAAAGAAAGTGTAAATGTCAAAGAAAACATAATCTAGTAAAAAACAATGTATTATTTTGTATTTAGTTAGGTAATCAGTTTGTAAGAGTTTACCCTTGTATGCAAGAATTTAAAAGAAAGTGTAAATGTCAGAGAAAGCATTGAAAATTTGCTTCCCTGCATTTTGATGGGAGGATGAAAGACCTGCAAGTGGTAGTAAACCTCCTCATTTTTTGTTTTTCTACATTATCTGGTTCGATTGTAGCTTGTTTTAATACAAAAAAAAATTGTTTATGTTAAAAAAAATGTCTATAGAGATAATAATCCTCCTACTAACGTAAAGTCAACTAGTAGAGTTGTCAATCGGGTTTAGCTTGAGTGGTTGGGAGGAATGTTGTTATCCTTCCCGCTCAGGTTCAATTCCCACAAGTAACATGTTCAGCTCTTAACGAGTATATCAGTGTAATGGTTTCGAGCCTTGTTGTTGACCGACCTTGTGCCCGAGAAGTACTTAGGGATTTTCTCGAGCTTTATAACCTAGAAAAAAAAATGACTAGTTGAGACATGATTGTATTTTCTTAGCCTTCATCTATCCTCCCTTATATGTGCAACAAAAAAAAACAAAAACAACTAGCCATACTCTATAACTTATTTCCCATATATATTATGTGATGTCCTCATGGTGCTTAAAGGAAGCATGTGACCCTTTTGCTAAAGCTTCGGCAATGACTAGCATGGGATACTGTCTTTTCTTGAAAAATAGGGGACACATTGAAACCACCTTTTGGTCCTAGAATACGACCTAAAATAGCTTTTGATTGGATAAGATCTTGTCTTCTTTAGATGTAAGGAAACAAGTTAATAGCCCAGGACCAAGAGGCATTTGGCAGGAGCATAAGTTTACCCCTTTGTGGACCACCAGTGGCTTATTTTAGGTGGCCAAATTTTGTTTGCATGAGATGATGTTCTTGTAGGTCAAGGTCTTGAGATTGTATCAACAAAGGCTACATAAGTAGCCCTTGTCTTTGTAGGTTTTTCCTACTTAATAAGTACACACACACAAATACACACTATGCAATATCCTCCTCTATTCATTCCCCATATGTACTCTAATACCCTCCTCTATTCCTTTCCCATATCTACTCTAATACCCTCCTCTACTCCTTTCCCATATATGTTAAATAGTACCCTCCTTTGTTCCTTTTCTGTATATAAGTGATTGTTTTTCAATTGACCACCAAAGAGCATGATCATTAAATGAAGAATGTAATCATGATCCACATGAGAGGGAGTGACAAGCAAAGTCTGTAAGTGGGGCTTTCTCTGAGCTTTAATGCCAATGGGGTCTCCTTAAACAATGTAACTTATGATAAGAACTTTTCAAGCCTCATTACCCTTGATTGCCTAAGTGATCCATTTTGCACATACAGGAACATAATCATTAAACAAAGAATGTGATCATTATCCACATGAGAAGGAGTGATAAGAAGAGCTTGTAGGTGGAGGTTTATGTAAGATTTAATACCAATGGGGGGATCCTTAAAGAATGTAATTTATGAGAAGAAAATTTCAAGCCTCTTTGCCCTCAATTACTCAAATGATCCATCTTGCACACAGAGTTTGAACCTAGCTGTGAGTGTGAGTGATCCCAAGTCCACCCCATAAATAGGTAATGAAGGTTTTAGTTCACATCCTAAAAGCCCATTTGACCTGAAGCATAATCTCAAAGGAAATTTTGAGGAGCTTCTCTAGCATTCAATAAGCACTCTAAGAGGGAACACAACATGAGGAGTTGTAAATATTTGTAGCCAACTTTGGTGCAAATTTGGAACTTAGCAGTGAAACATGATGACTTTATGATCCACTTAACGGTCTTGCCTTAATTCTCTATATCACCCTATCCTAAAGTTCCTTGGGAGATTACTAAAAGACAAAAAGATCTAAATGAACTTAAAGATTTGGCCTGATCAAATCCAAGAACAACCTGGCTTTGCCAACCAGTTAGGAAAATCATCATGGCTTTAGCAAAAATGCAAAGTCCTCTCCTTCTTGAGTTTAGATAGAGTGGCCTCGCAAAAAATATGAAAACATACTAGGGTATTATCCAGAGAATGCTTATCATACCCTATGGTCATTGGGCATTTTCCTATCACAAAAGTGGTCATTGACCATTTGCCTATCCCCAGGGCCATGGTGAGGGTTGTGCTTGATCATTCCTTAAGTTATTCTATTGTGAATAAGATGGCCAAGGGATTTAGCTACTATCATATTCGATTGGGAATAAGATAGCCAAGGGCTTTAGCTATAATCACATGCAATGTGGGGGCAAGTGGACAACCTTGCTTAATCGATCTAAATAGTCCAAACTCTTCACATTTGTCTTAATTAATGGAGAGTCAAACAAAGGCCTCTAAAAACAAAGACTAATAATGTTTCTAAAGTAGCTTAGTTTGGATATGGTTTTCTCCTTTGCCCTTCATTTAGATCATATGTCATGGATGAGTCTTTGTGCCCATGTGTTAGTTTTCGTTGATCTTTTGTTTTGTAGGTGGGTTTCATTAAACCATTGGCAAACCTTATATTTCAAAGGAGAAAGGCTTTACTTCTTTGGTCAGAACCTCTAGAGCTATTGATAAGAAATGTTCAAAAAAGGGAAGATTTTCCAAAAGGGATGATTCTATCCCCAATTCGGACATGGCATTCTGCAACCAAAAGGAACTATGTCACTCTATCTAAGAGAGGATTAGTAGGTAAGTGTTGACGTGGGAAAAATTCCCTTTGTCAATAGTAGGGGTTACCCCTGATAAGAAGTCCTAGTTAAATCTCTCACAGTTTGGAATAGAGAACCCATCTAGATTTTGGCCCTGCAGCCATTTTTGGTTTGAGGTTTACCAGTTGTGGTACAATCCATCGATGAAGGTTTTCTAAGCTGAAGAATGAAATGCAACTAATATAAGATGCAAGCAACCGAACGAAACTAAGGTAATCGGAAAGCAAACATAGAACCAACCATGCTTCTCTAAATGGCCCGAGAAGTAGTTCACACAGAGCAAAGACAAGAATATGAATAAATAACTGCAAACATAGAATAGTGTAGCATTTAAATAATTATTTACAGTCTTATGCCCACGAATTCAGACAAATATTCCCTAAAGAATCGAAATAAGAATGAAACAAACATACATGATAATGGTCTACAATACGAAGTATATTCTTATACAACTCGAGTGCTAAACAAAATGAAAAGGAATGGTCCACAATATATCCAACACGAGGATCAAAGTTCTCCAAAAAATAGCTTGGCCAAATAGGCTTCTCCTCAGTAAAAGTTTTAGTAATAGTACATGAAAGCTCAAAGAGCCAAAACCCACTTACTCGGATACATTCCCCATATTTATTGATATTCAACTTGACTCTTGGCCTTCCACCTTCCCCCCATGACCTTTCATTTACAAACTTTTGTCCCTATACTCTTTTTAATCACGAGGAAATAAGGACAATAGAGATGTTTATACTTTAATGTATTACATGCAATTTCATTTTGAATTTGTATTTTAGTGTTGGTGGACCATCGTAGATTTTGGCCATAGCACACCTCACCCACCGTGATGATTGGTTTGGACATTGGAAAACTCTTTCCCCTCCAAGTTTGATATTCAACCATCATGGGATTCAAAATTCTTCTTCAACAATTTGAGTTTGATTCCCTTTCGTTGCACCCCTACTACTATGACAATTGTTGTTCTTGGTACTGCTCTATCATCCTCAGTGGTGGATCGCATTTGTGAGGATATTGTTGTATACTAGTAGATTGTCTTGATATGTAGCAGTTGTGCCTTCATGGTTTGCTTCCCTCATATCTGGATTGATCTTCCTTTAGCATTGGTACCTGACACCATTCAACATGCAATAGATGAGTAACCACAAAATAATATTGATATAGACTTTCAAAACCACTCATTTGAACCTATATAACTGAAACATTAGTTAAGTGAGATTCATATATGCTTCCTTGAGTTTGGTTCTTCATTCCTTTGCTCTTGGTTGAAATATTGTGTTATCTAGGGTTTTTTGTCGGTGTTCTATATCTTAATCCTAAAAATGTGAAACATTGGTGAGGAATCTCTAAAATAATATAACTGTGAAGTTGTGGATATCATAATGACCTTTCCAACGGTATAAGGAATGTGCGAAACATGCATTGGAGTCAAAAGTTACGACCAAAATATGAAAGGCAGTTTTGTAGGGTCCTACTTCTGTATCGCCAAGTTTAGCACGAACTCTCCTCTATGTCAACAATTTTAGCACGAACTCTCCTCTATGTCAACAAGTTTGGCACGAACTATCCTCCATGTCGACAAGTTTAGTATGAACTCTCCTCTATATTGATAAGTTTAGCACGAACTCTCCTCAGTGTTGGCAAGTTTAGCACGAACTCTCCTCCATGTCGACAAGTTTAGCACGAACTCTCCTCTGTGTTGGCAAGTTTAGCATGAACTCTCCTCCTTGTCGACAAGTTTAGCACGAACTCTCCTCTATACTAGCAAGTTAAGCATGAACTATCTTCTGTATTGACACGATGAGCACAAACTCTCCTCTGTACTGACAAGTTAAGCACTAACTCTCCTCTGTATTGGCAAGTTGAGCAAGAACTCTCCTCTGTACCGACAAGTTAAGCATAAACTCTCCTCCATGTTGGCAAGTTAAGCATGAACTCTCATACATGTCGACAAGTTAAGCGTGAACTCTCCCCCATGTCGGAATATAAATCGAAAAATTTCCAAGTGTCATTTTTATCGACAAGAAATAACAAGAGCTTGAGTTCAAAAGTCCATAACTTTCTCATACAGTGTTTGATTGAGGCCTCATTTTTTACAATGTGGAGAGCACAAGGAGGGGATTCTAGTGAGAGACCTTATAACTTCATTCAAGCATTTGAGGAGATTCGTGTTTAACAAAGGTCATGGTTAACGAGGCTTGCTTGACAAGAAATCCTCGGTGATCGTTCTAACACTTATGGACCTTTGATTTCAATTTTGTTGGTGGCATTGGAATCGTAATCTTGTACAACATACATTTAGCATGTTTCAAGAGTGAAAAATCCACTTTCAACGGTACCCAAAATTGTGAGCAACGACCTTTTTTAATGAAAGTTTGGACCTTGTTCTTGCTACCGCTTTGCTCGAATTATGTTCCACTAGCTCATGTGTTATCTGTGTTGTAAAGGATATTTATTCATCCATTGGAGCTGAGGTCATATGTTAGTGGCTCAAAAATATAATCCCATGAAAACAACCAATTGGCGTTTGGAGCACTTAACACTATTTAGGAGCTAGGAGGACCAATTCTTCTCTGAGATGCAATCCAAAGCCAGTGTGAGTCTTATATATGTTGAAATTAACCCACCTGATGATAGATGACACTTTCAGGATCATGGTTTGTCATAAAACCAAGAAGGCACAAAACGTGCATGCTTGTATGGTATGTGTAATGAAAATTGTTGGTGACACAAATAGACTTAATTATGACTGCAACATAATGTAGATTAAGCAAGGTAGGCTATCAATGATCAATTATCCAGTCAGGCATGGAAAGCTTAATCATTGGAAATGATAGGAACTTGACTGATAGGCGCAACGATAAGGATCTGAGCTAGAGGAGAATAGGAGAGGCCTCAAGATGAAGGCGTCTAGCTGACAGGGTTTGTGTTAGAGAGGGAAATAAGATCACTATAGATACACTTAGTGTCAATGAGGGGTCAACATCTTTCTGCTAACATTTGAACGAAGGAAGAGGGAAACTTGCCAACGAACATTTTGCATCGAAGAGAAAGAAAGGAAGCTTGTTGATACATGATGTATCTACATAAGAAAGATGAAATTCATCGATACACCATGTATCAATGAAGATGAGATGAACCTCGTCGATACATTGTGTATCGACAAAGATGGGGGAATCTCACTGATATACCATGTATCGACGAATGATGAAAGATCAACCATCGGTGTATCGACAATCAAGGACTGATGGTGTCGATGTATTAGCGCCCATAAAATGATCAATGTTGATGCACCATAAAGTGGCAAAAGAAAATGTCTAAGCGTTGGGCCTTCCTGCATATCAACGACAGAGAGAGGATGGTCGTCGGTGTGTTGGAGAAAAAATTACTAACTCGTTGATATTGGTTGTATCGATGAGGAAAAGATTAACATGCTGATATAGCCAGAATCAATTAATTAGAAGTTAGAAAAAAACTAAGTGAAAGTTCGAGACATTATACCGGTGAAGAAAAACCCAAGTCGTCGATATGGACTGTATCAGTGGAGGAAGAATGATGTTCACTGATATAGCCTATATCGACAAGGGAGAGAAGATGCTCACTGATACGCAGTGTATCAGCCAAGGAAAAAGGAAGCCCACAAATATACAGTGTATCGATGGGCCTAAATCTTCTTTAAAATCATTGAAATGGTAAAGTATGGAGAGTGAGAAGAGAGACTTGGTCTTTGCCATTTGCATGAGAGATTCTGAGAGGATTTCTAGTAGAAACATTTACAGTTAGGTGCAATTTCTTATCTTACATAAAAGGTGAAAAGAATAAATCAGGGAGGGTGTTGTGTGGGGCTGAAGCAAGTTTACAGGCCTCTGGCCCAATCCTAGATCTATCGAGGAATGGATCTCTAATAATTGGTTTGTTGTTCCAAACCATGTTCTTGAGAGTTGTTGTGGAAAAAGGTTTATATGTGTTCCTTTTTAGAAGCAAAGAAGATAGGAACTGATCTTCAAATCATATCCATATTTCATGGGCTCTAGAGGACTATTTCTTTCCCACTGGACTTTTGAGTTTAATCCAAACATGGAAATTTTGTCTACTCCTCTATGGGTCATGCCACTGCACCTCCTCATTATTTTATGGGTTAAGATTCTCTTAAAGCTATTGGAGACAAGTTGGGTCATGGGGGGGGGTGCAATTTCTTATCTTACATAAAAGGTGAAAAGAATAAATTAGGTAGGGTGTTGTGTGGGCACAAAGTAAGTTTACAGGCCTCTGGCCCAATCCTAGATCTATCGAGGAATGGATCTCTAATAATTGGTTTGTTGTTCCAAACCATGTTCTTGAGAGTTGTTGTGGAAAAAGGTTTATATGTGTTCCTTTTTAGAAGCAAAGAAGATAGGGACCTGATCTTCAAATCATATCCATATTTCATGGGCTCTAGAGGACTATTTCTTTCCCACTGGACTTTTGAGTTTAATCCAAACATGGAAATTTTGTCTACTCCTCTATGGGTCATGCCACTGCACCTCCTCATTATTTTATGGGTTAAGATTCTCTTAAAGCTATTGGAGACAAGTTGGGTCATTTTATTACTCATGTTGATCCCAAGGGTAGCATTTTCACATGCACCCAAATTTCAGTGGAAATGGATTTAAAAAAAGGATTGCCAAAGGCGATTCAACTAAATTTGGAGGGATGGATGTTGGATTACTGAGAGGGGGGGTGAATCAATAATAGAGAAATTTAATCCTTTTTAACCATATAATCCAAGTGTTATATCAACGTATCATTATCATCCAATAACTGCAGAGTAAATAAGCAATGAACAAATGAACAATCATACACATACATAGTACACCAGTGTTTTACGTGGAAACCCAAAGTGGGAGAAAATCACATAATGCTTTTTCTTATATGTCTTGAAGAATTACATTCATTGGAAACACCAACTTCCTTTGTTTTCCAGTTGCAACTGGAAGGAGGCTCCAACCCCCTAGTTTCTCAATCTACAACCTGAGGGAAGCTCCAACTCCCCAATTCTCTGGCTACAACCCCCTATGTTCTCTGGCTACAACCACATGTTCTTGCCCTGTCCAATCACCCTGAAGTATAAGTAGAATGATGGAACCATTGTCACACTATCACTGTGAGATATACTGTTGTAAACTTGTACCAATCAACCTGCACCAAATAACCTGTACCAATAACGTGAACCATGCATCAACCATGCATCAACATGCACCTCAACCTGTAATCAACCTATACCATAAAAAAGTGCATCAACCATGCACCAACCTGTACCAAACAACATGTACCATAAACAAGTGCATCAACCATGCACCAACCTGTACCATGAACAAGTGCATCAACCATGCACCGAACTTGTACAATTAACCTGTCACAACAACCTGTCACAACAACTTGTCCAAACAATCTATCACAACAACCTGTCTCATCAATCTTATCAACCAAATCAGATCTACTCACCAAGATCAATCACCAAGACAACTCTCAAAGATGTGCATCAACCAAGCATAACACAACAACTCATAATCATCACCAACAACTCATAATAATACAAGTATGCTACATCATCCATAAACCA
>SNQJ01S0003528.1:136116-152381 GCA_010110895.2 Picea sitchensis | reverse complement strand
AATACTACTAACAAGTGCCTCCAACCATGTACCAATCATGTATCAACTACTCATCAACTATGACTCATCAAGATGTACCAACATCATCAACTATACACCTCATGTATGTGCCAACTCATCAACTACTTGTCTCAACCATGTACTCGACATGTACCTCAACCAAATGCCCTCATCAATTTCATCATCCAAATCTGATTTGTAACTCTGTAATAGACCCGGTGTATATGATCACATACCTACAAACTTTCCTTAACTTTAACAACAAGAGACTAGCATTTTCATCAAACTTTTTTTTAGTCTCACGTGACTAGTTTTGGATTAGTCAACAACCCTAACTTGAATAATCATAACTATGTACCTGCAATGAATAAAGATCTGAAACTGATACACAATGTTCTTCAGTGTGCTTTATACAATTCCTCCAGGTGTCACTACTTGAAACCTCTCAGAAAAGGATTTATAGCAAAAATGGCATTCCTTGCTGAATTTTGGCTTATTCTAGAGAGAGACCTTGTAGAGCGTGCCCCGCACAAAATATTTGTTGAATCTATCCGAAAATGTTACAAAAATTACTACAGACTATAATCTAACCAACACATTTGGTCTTACTTAATTTGGAAATGTTATGAAGAAGTTAGACGTTTTTACCCGAAACACGTGTTTTAGACTAGTTTCAAGACTGGCCACAAACCCTATTTTCCACGGAGTGTAACTCCAAAAATACAACGACCCACAAGCTGAAATTTTTTACCACAGATAATTGGATATGTTTCCTCAATGACATAGAAATTTCACGGTCTGAATCATTATAGAAAAAAAATTATTGCGAAAATGGTGAGATGACCTGTAAATAACATACCTTAGAAAGCATCATCAAAAGAATTTATCCTCCCTTGAATTCCGGCCTTCTTTTCTTCACCTTCCTTCTAAAATTCGGCTTAGATATCCTTTGGTTACCTCAGACACCTATAGATATTCAATATACTCAAGTGTGATCTAAAATGAGAGAGCCTTGCCTCTTATTTATACTCTCCAAGTAGCTTCCTTAAAAACATCTTCTAGGTCACTTTGCCCACTTTCCTTATTTTAGGGTTAATCCACTTCTAATTTCTCCATTAAATTTTTTATTTAAATAATTTATTTTGTATTCACTTTGAATTATAGTACACTCATCACTTCACTCTATTAGTTACCTTCTAAAATATCTTAAACCACTTTGACTACTTTGACATTTTGGGGCTTCTAGATGACATATGAGGGTCCTCCAACTACGTAAGGCCATAACTCTCAAACCGTGAGGAGTTATGTGACGTTCCACATACCACCAAAAATGGAATGACATTTACTATCCATATAGAATATTATTACATGCAGATATATCAAAATTCATACCATTATCCATCAAACAAACTTGGGTCCATTACCCAAACCTGAGTTCTCCAACTTCTTATGGCCATAACTCTCTAACCGTGAGGTGTTATGTGACGTTCCACATACCACCGGAAATGGAATGACATGTACTATCCATATAGAATATTCTTACCTTCAAATATATTAAAACTCATACCATTATACATGAAACAACCTTGGGTCCATTACCCAAACCTTTGTGCTACCGGAATTCATTGTCGAACTTTCTTCAAGGGTTGAAATCAATCACTAAGGGTTGACATCAATCTACAATATCACTCTCCAATGGTTGACATTAATGACAACCAACTATTCATCAACCTAAGCCAACTATTTGACAACATCTTCAAGCCCTTTATTATGAGTAGGTTCCTTTCAAATGCAACTCTTTCTATGAGTTTGGGTGTTTCACTAAATGTTGTCCAAGAACTCAAGAAACTCAACCATCTTTTAGGAAAACTCCATCTCCACAAAATAAAACTTAATAAGATTCATGCAAATAAGTTTCAATAAAGCATAAGAAATAACAACATACATGGAATAAGCTAGTCAACAGGCCTCAATCACATTCGTCTAATCTTTCCAATAACATATTTGAAGTTCCAGAAACTCGGGAGGAAGAGATAGAGGGACCAATCGAGAAAGATCCTCAAAAAAATAACTCAGAGCGTAAATTTGGAGCATCGCCACAGGAACAAGAAAAAACAGAGGTTTCAACTCCAATATAAGGGATGAGACCTCAAATGGGGTTGGTGCAATTTCACAAGTAAAGGAACCGTAACCCAAAGAAGATGAGGTAGAAAAACAACCCGAGAAAGAGGACAAAGCAATCTTTGAATCTCCTTCCTTTGCAAAGATATTAAAGAAATATTTGTACTCTTCCCCTCCTTTAACAAGAGGTAGGAAGTCAAGCAATGATCGAGAGGTAGAATTAAGTTATAAACAAACTCTGGATTCCCTCGGGTTTGGTGGGGGGCGAGTTCCGCATAAAAGATAATTATGTCTTGCTTTTGCACTTTCTTTATGCAAGCAATTTGTAAGAATTTATTCCCGCACTCCAGATTCAATACAACTAAGTTATAGTAGGTCAAGGATCAGATCTCTCCCTTTCATCCTTTTGATGGGAGAAGGTTTTTTTTTGTTCCAGTTCAACATCTTTGAAGAACCATTTTTTATGTAAATATGTTGCAAGCTTTGTTGTAGTCTTTATCAATACAAATCCTCTAGTTCCAGTTTAATAATAATAATAATAATAATAATAATATTTTTTCTAGACTAACTACTAAAGACAAGACCAGGAATCATGGCCATTCCACCCTGATGCGTGTTCTTTTAAAGTTTGGCTTAGTAAACAAAGCATCGAGGCCTTTACATATAGTCCATTCCATCCCTTCCCACATTTCAATAACATTACTAAGGATGTTTGTACCTTTGATGAAGCCACTACGCTATAGTCGTATGATCACCAAGGAAGTGTGCTTAATTCTCGCAGATAAGGCATAAGCAAGAATTTTGTAAGAAACATTAAGTAAAGTGATGGATCTCCAATTAAAGATATGCTCATGATTAACTATCTTGAGATTAGACTTGATCAGGCTTTATTGATGTGTTCCCCAAGAAACTGATTATCTAGGGATTTTCCGTAAACATGGAGTAAATCCAACCCTACAAAATTCAACTCAACCTTATAGAAATTATATGGGAAGCATCAAGTCCAAGTGATTTATCCTCAGTGATATCTATCAAAGCAACAATCAACTCACCTAGTGCCAATGTTTTCTCACATCATTGCTCATGATCATGAGAGAAATTATGGGGTACTACATCAAGACACATTTGCATGGCCTCCATACTTGCATATACATGGCCCTAAGATTGCAAAATGATATAATAATTGTGTTTGAATTCTTTCTCAATTGCTCCTCTACTAGCGAGGCATCCTTTAGTAGATGGGATGGTATAAATATTCTTAGAAGCCTATGTAATAACTAACACTTTAAAAACACTTCAGTAGTCCTATCACACAACCTAATATAATGAATCCAAGATCAAAGCTAAGATCCATGAGCTTGCCAAAGCTCATCCACTATTATAAAATGACCAAGCTTAGAAACTCGAGTCTATAGTGCTTCATCATGGTGGAAGGGTTGTAGCCTTTGATTAATCTCTTCTAGCTTGTCTTTAACAACTTTATGACATTTTTGTCCAACAATGACTACCCCCCACCATGTAATCCAACCTTCAAAGCCATGAGATTAGGTTAAAAAGGTTCTAAACCATCTAAATAACATTCATGCAACTAGGATGTTATAGAGAATAAACATTCAACATAAAGCGAGTCCTTTGAATATGCACTTTGATTACACCCAAAAGGATGGAAAAATAAATAGGATGATGATTATACAAGGTGGCATCCTTAATCACTTAAATAGGTCAACCGTCGTGATAGGAAAAAATAACATTATGCTTTGAGAGCATTGCTCTACCAAGCCACTTTATAATTCTCACCCAGGCTTTGTAAAAAGGTGAATCACAACTTAGACAAATCATTTTTTTAATACTTGTTAGGGCCATAGTCCTTCCTTGTCGTCATTTGCCTCAATGTACCCTGTTGAAATTTCCACAAATGAGTTGGTGCTTTAGGAAAACTATCAACCAACTAAAACCAAAAGGCAACCCTCTATATAGCATCATTAGACACATAAACAGTGGCTTGTCCTGCGATATGGCCATCTAAATTCAGTAAAACCCATACCAACCTTTGTGTTGGTTTAATCCCTAAGGACATAGTTGTCAAAGCAAGAGTTGGTGCAACTAGTGATGCAACACTTCCTCTTCCATCTGCATGTTTTGAAAAAAAAAGTAGGAATGCCTACCAAGTAAAATGCATGGTCATCATTAATAAATAAAACGTGATTTTGACAACCTACATGTACGAAATATAAAGGGATCAAACAAAAGTACATGTTTTATGAACCATAGATCTCCTACTTTGTTATGTCAAAGCTCTAACTGTTGTGGAAAAGTTTCCCTTGCGGACAGGTGAAACCCCCCTTGGATCAAGACTCCTTTGATCCAAGACAGAAGGTAACAAATGGTTCCCTACTTTCCCCTTAAATCTATTCTATATGCCCACAAAAAAAATGAGAAGAAAAGATGAGAGAATGGGATAGATAACCTACCTCCTTTCAGTTGGTTGTCCTTCCTGCTCTAGACCTTGACCTTGACGCCCAAGCTCTCGATGCAAGGGAAATCATGCAAGAGACAAAACAATACCTCCTTCTTCCACAATATATTGTTAGGCAAAATAGATCTATCTATATATAACTAAGAAAAAATAGGCATGCATACAATAAGCAACATTAGCATGAGGGGAATAGGCCAAGTTATATGATACGGAAAGCAATGAAGCACTTACAACTTTGATGTTGATGTTGATGTTGATGTTGTGATAACTCCTCCAAGCTCTCCTTTCCAACCCTCTGAATGTCACAAGACCAAAAGTATGATACTCTACAGTTCTTCCTCCCCTTTCACCCAAGAATGGCCTCTATTATATAGAAGTTGAGGCATAACAATCATAGCACAATTTGAGGAGAGGATAGGATCAAATGTGGAATTGGTTGAACAGACAAGATTAACCTTGGCTTGGATAGAGGGTAGCTCGAACCACCCTCTAATCAGCGAAAACCTCTCATAAACAACCTCTCAAAATAAGTTATGATGGTTGTAGCCACTTCATCGCTCCCCTAGAACTGAGCACAGGATGATAGTATCGCTCCCCTAAAACTAAGCAAGGAGCGATGAAAAGGGTTCATTGCTCCTCTACATATGGGCATGGGGCAATGAAACTCAAAAAAAGGCCAAAAACTCAAAGTGAAAGATGGTATTTTGACCTTCGAATGATAGGTTTCCCTTTCAACATGTCTATGGATTATGAAAAACATTCCCACATGGTGATGAAAGTGCGACAAATAAGTGTGTAACAGATGCCCCCTAAAGTGTGAGGTTAGAAGAGAAACTAATGGTTGAAACACTTTACAAAAACATATGTGCAAGGGTGTTGGAATAGGAGAGCAAGGTGGAAGTTGCAAACAAACATCAACCAATATATATGTATCATCACTAAGGTAGGCATACCCATACTTGGAATAAACTGACCCAAAGCATGGTCGTCGACCAATACACTACGAATCCATGAAAAAACTAACTAAGGATATGGCCACCAAAAATACAATGTGGATCCATACCTCCATGATGCGATCAGGTCGTAGCCACAAAAGAATACACATTGGAGCTATGATATGACAAAAACATAGCCATGGACCAATACAAAGTGGTTCTATGTGACAACATATATATCAGTGAGATCGCTAACAAGATTGTCATATTGGAATCTTCTAAGTACTCAAATAATCTCCTTCGCAACTTAGGTGAGGCACGTAACAGAGGTAGGTTTCTGAGGTATTCCCAGGGTCTTCGTTCCGATCCCGAAATGATATGATTCTAGCCATCATGTGAATAGATGTACTGGTATCGAACATGGTAGAAACCACTTGAATATCGGTCATTGATGCATATTGTTAACAAGTGCGAGGGAAATCATTGATGATGGCAATGACTCCCAAGGTACCCTAGTACATTCCAATGAATGTGAATAAATGAAGTGAAGTCAAACATTTGTGGAATCATTCGATCATAGGCCAATGATGTAAACCTACTGTCAAAAAGGAGGAGACTTGCCATTAGGGCATGCATGTTCCAAGGTACTAATTGGTTTCTAAGTCTAATTCTCGAATAATGTGTTGAAGTCAATAGGAATAGACTTGTCAAAGGAGGGCCATGATGTGTCCCTCATCATCGACACAAAACTAACATAGGAAAGTGATGTAAGATAATAGACCAAATGAGCACAAATTGACACAAGGATGAAGGTTGGTAATACTGCAAGTGGTTGATTTGGGCTTAAAATTCCCTTGAACATTGTGAGTCATGACAAATGAATTGGCAACATTGACTCGATGGGATATAGACCAAAACATAATGTGACAACAACTGGGGCACTCTTCAGGTGGGCCGAAGAAGTATAATGACTCGTAGAATTGGTATGACCCACAGACAAGCAAATTACCTAACTGTAATACAAGACGCAAACATGTGCCATGTTCAAGGGTGGCAACAAACAACTGCCATAATGCTTTCCAAAAAACTGACCCACTTCCCTCAAATTCCACCCCACCATGAATGACAAGTACCTCTTTGTTTTTTAATGAGCTTGAGGAGGATAACAAATGCTCGATACAAGTCATCTTTGATGAGTCACTCATCACATGTTTAACAAACTTGAAGAAGGAGGGGTTCAATCCCATATGGATCCTTCAATGTATAACTTTACGAGCCTAAAGAAGGTAAACTCAATGGTCTTTTTGCGTTTAGAGAGTCTGAAAAGAACTTAAATTAGACTCCAAGGGTGTTCTTTTTTGTAAATTTAGTCCCCCGAGCTCAAAAAAGTATAAAACAATACAAGGGAGAACTCTTATAGCCAAGGTTAACCAAAGTATTCCTTTTTTTTTGTAATTAGTTCATCTGGTCCAAAAAGGGTTAAACTTACACCGAATAGACGCCCTTTCAAATCCTTTTAATGAGTGTGAAAAGAAACAAGCTCACTTGACAATATTTTCATGTTTAGAGAATCTGAAAAGAACTTAAAGGAGACTCTGAAGAGTTCCTTTTTAGTAGTTAGTCTTACGAGGCCGAAAAAGGGATAAACTACCACTTGAAAGACAATTCTTCGTTGTTTAATGAGCTCGAAGAAAGATGAAGCATGCTCTCATAAACATGGTCACTAGAAAGGAAAAAAAAAATCCTCCTAAAGTCCTGCATAAGTAGGCCATGACTCAATGGAACTAACGCAAAAAATCTCCATAAATCCCATCAAATAGCTTTTAAACTTAACGAAATAACTTGCATGGAGGAAAAGACAATGTGAACATAGTAAAAATAACTAGTTCCAATGGATTTTAAAGTAACTAGTGAAAACACTTAATACATTTTACCTCTTGGTTTTGTCTTGTTGGAAATTCTCTCCTTTTTAGAGAAGATCTCAGAGTGTTGATTGCGGGAGATCCAGGAGACCATTTTGTAAGCCGTCTAAAACATGTTAGTCCTCTCATCATGCTCTTTCATTTCATTGTGTTTTTGTGTCGTTTTGTGCAAGTTTTGGGTGAATTTGAGCTTAACTAGGGCTCTCTTAGCACCCCCAAATGTTATTGCTCCCCAGTGCATCGTAAGGAGTAATAAAATAGGGATTATCACCCTCTTTCTAACTAGAAGGGGAGGACTATCGCCCTGCAACCCCTTATAGGGGGGAAATAGGAGCATTTTCAAAAGCTTTTTGCAAATAGATCAACAATAAAGCACTGGATTGGGCTCAAATTTTGACTAAAGGTTCTTCTTGTGATGTGTATGAAGTTCTTGGGAAGAATGATTGAATGGAAAGATCAAGAAAATGAGGCCAAAGATATGGAGGGACTGCAGATTGCTTAAGTACTTTAAGACTCAGAGTACGAGGAAACAAGTACTTCTTTTGGACCATATGATAAAGATGTGGAATATACATGACCAAATATTTCATGTGAGTCCTCGTACTCTTGGTCTAGAGATGAAGTACATCTACTTCTTAACAAGGCTCTCCAAGCGGGGGGCACCGATTACCTTGGTCGATCATCAAGGAACTAAATTGTCGACCAAGGAATACATCGCACAATATTGTAGGGAAGGGACCCAGAAATCAATGGGAAGATTCCAATCGAGGGCATTACGGCTCACCCATTACGCATGATCTTATTCACTATTACAAATCTAACGGGTAGCATAGGGCCCCATTTAGCTTCAAAAACGTAGATGGCATACACCATTGAGTGTCTTGAGCCTAAGTGTTCAATTGGTGTGGGGGTTTATTGGTGAATATGAAAGATCAAATCACCAAGTGCAAGATAGGGAGGGAGAAGTAGTTTGGATACAAATACATTCTAGTATCATTGTTCTTGGAGTAGGTGCCTTTGATGCGCCCAAGGATAGAGATGCCCACGCGACCTCCGTCTTAGCCACAGATGGAGCAATGGACCAAACTTATGTTCCAGTTGGGGGTGGTCCCCAGATTTTTTCATTTGATGCCGACTTCTTCACATGGTGGCAAGATCATATCCCTGTGATTGAGGACTTCCCATATGTCAGGATAGATTTTATAGGTGACACGGATCTAGTGCTTCCCGAGGGAGCATAGTGGGATGTAACATGTATATCCTCGAAGAATGTGACCTTGTAGCATTTCTTGTTTTGGATTTTTGATTTTTTTTGTTGTACAAAGGGGATCTAAATGTGTTTTTGTTTTGTTTCGCAAATCGAGGAGTCGGGCGACCGAAAGGTATGCCACTGTTACATCGATGCACATAGGCACATCCGATGGAGGAAGTCGATGGTGGAGAGATTTGTGACATGGAGAGGAACCCAAGGGTGCTCACCATGGGTGTCCCTGTGATGTAGATGCGGGATTACTATCTCTAGAGGCACACGGTGGGGGTGCCTGAGGGAATTAGTCATTTCTTATGATGAGTGGCCCGAGCAGTCGTATGTTATCACGAGCACAATGTGCCACATGACGAGAAGTAAAGTCTCATGTTCTCGTATTGTCCTAGTTTTGCGATATGTATATGATGTATGGGCAATGTAGCCTGGTTTTTACCCCGATGTACTTTTTGGACCTATGATGTGGAAAAGCTCTTGTTATATATATATATATATATATGGATTTTATTTCGACTTAATCGAATAATGGTTTTCATTTTGGCACTTTTTATATGCTTTGTGATTATGAAATACTTATGTATGCGCTAGATGTCAGTCCAACATAAAATTAGCAAGTGAATCAGTCACCGTGTTAAACTCCCTTGGTATGTGTCCATATCGAATGTAATCGAATGATATTTCAAGGAGGCAAACCCTTAGGTAGAGACACAACAATATAGGATCATGAATGGAATAAATGTGGTTCAGTTGAGAGACCACGATTTGAGAGTCGAGACTAAAAATCATGTGAGATATGCCAAAAAAGGAATCCTTGGTAAAAAGTCTAATTACAACATGATATTCCGCGACATTATTTGTCGTAGGGCCAAGGAAAACTCCTCCCGAACTCACTAACTCGTCAATGGGGGGATGGACCACCCAAGTTGTAGAAGTAAGGTTTTTGGTATGTCGACTAGCACCATCCGCAAATCCAAAGTATACGGAAAAGGATGTTGACATTTGTGTGTTCAAGCACAAAGCAGGATAAGTGGCCCTAGGTGAAACAAAACCTCACACACAAAATAAAAATCACACCAAAACAAAACACACCAAATTTATGGTACAGTAACGTAAAAAGTACGAATGCAGGATGACCCTAAGCATAGTACTTTTTCAGGTAGAGCTTATTTCGGGGCTCTTTTAATGGGGTTCCATCATAATCAACCAGCTCATAAGCACCCTTTTGTAGTGATCATTTTACATTACAAGGGTTGTGCCACATGGGTTCTAACTTACCTGCCCCCAATTTATCATGATCTTGGTCATAAACTAGAACTGGGTCACCTTCATTAAAGGCACGAGGTTGGACAAATTCGTTGTATTGCTTCTTGATGCGCTTTTTATGTGTCTCATTGGCGAGAGCAACATCACGACATGTCTCATCGAGTTTTGTCAAGTACAAGAATCATTCTTCCTCGGTAGAGGTATTTGGCAGGAGTTCAATGGCTAGTTTAAGTGATGGAATTTTGCATTCAATAGGTAAGACTGCCACTAGGCCATAAACTAATTGGAATGGTGTAAACCCAGTGGTAGTTTTTACGGAAGTCCTAAAATCCCAAAGTGTTGATAAAAGTCTCAAGTGCCAATTTGATTTGTGTATCCCCACCATCCGTTGGATTATGGTTTTCAAGACCTTGTTAATGGCCTCTACTTTTCCATTTTATTGAGGATAATATGGGGATGAGTTCTCATGGAAAAAACCTAATTTGGCACTTAACTCAACCATCATATGGTTTCGAAAGTGTGAGCCATAATCAATAATGATAGCTTGTGGGACTTTGAATATGGTGATAATGTGGTTGAATACAAATAAGGCAGTAGTTTTGTCATCGTTTGTGAATGTAGGCATAACCTCGGCCCATTTGGTGAAGTAGTCAACTACAACTATAATATAATCATGCCCCCCAACCGAGGTAGGCTTACATTGTATAAAGTTGATGCCCCAATTTGTAAAAGGGTCGACGAAAACTACTAGATGAAGTGGAGCGGGAGGAGAGCACATTTTAGGACAAAAAACTTGAAAGGGGGGCATTTCTTAACGACTTTCATACGGTCTTTGAAGAGCGAGGGCCAAAAATACCCAACGTGCAGGATTTTCAAGGTTGTAGCCATCGTAGAGAGATGACTTCCACATGCTCCAGAGTGACAATCATTAAGAACATGTTCGACTTCTTCATGGGTTAAACATCGTCGTAATATAGAGTCAATTCCACAATGATATAAAGTGTTTCCAATGATGAGGTAGTGTTTTGCATGTTCACGAATGCAACGATGATTTTCGTGAGATAGCTCAGGCCGAAAGCGTTGGGTTTGGAGATACAGAGTGATGTCTCTGTACCATGGGTCATACATGCTAATGAGGAAAAATGACTCATCGGGAAGAGAGTCAATGGGCTTTACGTCCTGAAGATGGATCCTGATCTGGATCCGAAATGTTGACAAACAATCACCAACACTGTGGATTATCTGATAAATTCTGAAAACAATCACCACAGAAATCCTAACAGTTAAAAAAAAAAAAATGACTCATCGGGAAGAGAGTCGATGGGCTCAATTTCTTCATCAATATGGGGAAGGTCGCACATAAGCTTAGCGAAAACCAATGATTTATTTGATTTAGATTTGGAAAATTCCAGATCGGATTCTGGGAGGATAATGATCCATCATGAGTATTTATCCCCTAGTACTTGACGGGTCAATATATGGTACATAGGGTTGGAATATGCAATGATGGTGGTTTTGCGGAGTAAAATGTAATGTTGAAACCTTTGAATAGCAATGATGGCTTCCAAAGCCAACTTCTCAATGTGAGAATAGTGAATTTTAGGGCCCACGCGGCTCTTACTTAGGTAATAAATCACATGTTCTTGGTCATCGTCATCCTCTTGAACCAACACCATTTCGATGGTGGAGGTGGATGTGGCAAGGTAAAGGATATAATTTTGTGTGTAATTGGGTAGATGGAGTAATGGAGTACGAGTCAATGTGTGTTTGAGAGCATCAAATGATCGTTGGGATTGGTCCCAAATGAAAGGGACATCCTTTTTCAACAAACACATAAATCCTTTGGTAACGTCTACGTAATTATGGATGAAGCAGTGTAAGAAGTTCGCCTTCCCTTGCAAACTTTGAAGTTGGTGGAGGGTTGTTGGAGGAGGCAATGATAAGATAGCCTCAACTTTTAAGGGATCAACCTGAATCCCATCTTTGGAGACAATGAAGCCCATGAGTCTTACGGTTTCAAAAAAAAGATGCACTTGTGTGGATTCAAGCGAATGTTATAGTGGCGACATCAAAGAAAAATGGCTCTAAGATGCTCAATATGGTCCTCTCGACAAGCTGAACGGGCAGGTAAATCATCAAGGTAAGGATCCACAATATGTTTGATATCATGAAAGGCATACGACATGGCCCGCTGGAAAGTTGCCCCAACATTTTTAAGGCCAAAGGGTAGCTTGCAATAAAAAAACATTCCCCAAAGGTAGATGAATGTCGTCTTGTGTTGGTCAGATGGGAGTGTATCGATCTAATTGTAGCCAAAAAAACTGTCCATAAATGAAAAGACAACACTTTCGACACAATTATCGATGATTTGGTCGATAAAGGGAGTAGGATAATTTTCTTTGGGACAAACTTTGTTAAGGTCCCTGTAATCGACACAAACTTTGATAGTCCCTTGTTTTTTCTTAACCGAAACGATGCTGGACACCCAGTCTGTTAATGGTACAGGATAATAAACCCAGCTTTCAAGAGTTTTTCGACTTCTACCTTAATGGTTGCGGTCTTTCGGGGGTGCACCGAACATAGTTTCTGTCAGACATGTTTGGCTCCTATGTAGGTTTTGATCTCATGAACAACAATGGAGGGATCAATACCTGGTATTTCTTCCTATCTCCAAGTGAAAACATTGTGGAATTCTTTAAACAAGGTTGTATAATCTTTAATCTCTTCAGGTGAGCAATGTTGGCCAAATTGAATATGTTCCACGATACTAGGTTTCACTGATATGTCAATAGAAATGGTAGGTGTGATGTTCCCTAAATTCCCTTCAGATATAGTGTCATGAGTGAGAATGGGGGATTGAGGGTTTGCAACAATATCAGGTGGAACAATGGATTTAATGTTGTTCTCTATCGTATCCATATGTGGAAGGAAAGATGACCAATGATGATAATCTTCCCATGGTGACTCTTCTAGGATCTAAATCTCCATTATGGACTCATCTGATGGGAAGTCTGTATGAGATAATCAAAAGAGAGAAGAAGCGAGTCTAGCTAGGATGGTAGAGAGTATGGATCTGATGCCACGAGATGTTGGTCATCAGAATCCAGAGTGTAGGAGGCAGATTGAATCACATGATATGTAGTCTCTGTTGGACTAACTGGCATGGTGTCACCGAGTGATTCAAGTTTAGATGGGCTCAGTGTTACCCAAGGATCAAATGATTAAGGGGATTTTTGCAATGTAGTTGAAAACATGTTTATTGTGGAAACCTAATGTGGGGGGTTAGGGGCAGGCAAGGGAAAAATTCCCATGAGTGAGGAATCCTTAAGGAGGTCTACCCCCACACTCTCATACTTAAGATTGGAATATCCCAAGAAATGGATATTATTAGCAGTGTGGTTACGGATATCGAGTGTGTAGTAATCGAGTTGGTCGATGGTCACAAATTTCCCTTGGTGATGGAATTACAAGAGATGAAAGACCGAAGATGCGACAATGGTCATCGCATAAAACCAACTACAACCAAGCAAAAGTCATAGTCTAGGGGTGCATCGACCACTTCCACCTCAATAGAAACAATTTCCCCCCCAACTCCACTACTAAATAGTGCAAGGGTCCATAAGGTTTGAAGACACATCCATCAAACACCTCGAGGGTAGTGGGAGATTGGTTGAGGTCATGAGAGTCAATGGCCCTCTAACAGGATAATGACATGGCACAAGTTGGGGCTCCTTCATCTAAAATAGTATGATGGATATTCTTCCCACGAACGATGGTGTGAATTTGGAACACAAGGAGGTTGGAGAGCCTTGGTTTGAAATATTCTAGGTTAAACATAATAATATTAGACGCCTCTGGGTCCATAGCTCCAATAGCTGACAACAGGGTTCTACGTTGTATACGGAAGTTCTGTAGAACTTCAAATGTCAACATAACGCAAGGTGCCTGTGCCAAATCTTCAACATTGTTGTAGTTTTGGGTAGCACGAGCACTTGCATTAAAAGAAAATTTTTGAATTGTTCTCTTAGGTGGGTGCAACATTGAGTTGGAAGTAGGATTCTCTATTTGAAGAGGGCCAAAAGGTGGAGGAGTAGTGGAGGTTGAGGGATTGTCAACAACACCTATGTTGGTAGTGTTTTTTGGAAGGGTGTTGTATGTCTTGGATCTAGTTGTTAGACTAACCATCTCGTCGCACATAAGGACACAAGCGCTTGTGGAAGCATCCCCTTTTGGAGGATGACTTGCATTGTTCCCTTGCGAAGGGGCATGATTTTAGGAAACCATTTGTTGCTGCTAAGGTGGGAAGGGGTCGGTCAACACTGTAGGTTGGGAGGTTCCCTTTAAAATTTGGTGAGTTCCTCGTGATGGGGACAATATTTTGTGTAATGGTCATCTCCACGAATCAGACAGGGAAACTTCACCTTCCTTTTTGGCTTGGTTTCAATAGTTGTTTGGGGTTTTGTACTCTCTTGTTGGGTAAAATATTTTTTGGATTTACCTTTATCTTTTTTCTTGCCTCCAGGTTGTTGAAACAAGGTGGATTGAACCGTGTTCACCTTGAAGGATTGTGCAAGAGAGGGAGCATATTTGGTGTTGGTAACAGTCTGTGACGAGGCTGGGGTGGAGGCTACCTGGCCTTGTTTCCTAGTCGATTGGATTGCAGACTATGCTTTTACGGAACCTACCATGCCATCGACATGGGCTTCTGGGGTTGGTCTTGAAGGATTGCTCGATGAACGGGTAGCATTAGGAATTAGATCATAAAGTGTGTCGGACTGGGAATACACCAAGTCCAAATATTGACCATGATTGATTGCCTGCTCTTCAGTGACAACATCTCCCATGGTGACATCTCTAGCAATGGGTGGTAAGAGTGACTTAGTGAACCAATCTGCTAGGATTTGATACAAAATTACAGCTTTAATCAACTGTAGTCACCACCTCCATTCATGGATGTGATCAAATATATGGATGGAGGTGGATTGCCTAATTGAGGTTAGAAGCTCGGTATCAGTTTCATACCGGATTGGCATTTGGAAATGGGTAAAAAATGCCATAGAGAGGGAGTTAAAGTTTCCAAAAGAGCATCGTGGCAGCTCGATATACCATTTTGTTGCCGAACCCATGAGAGTTCTCTAGAAAAGTCTTAAGCGAATGGAATCATCCATCAAAGAGTTGGAAGAACACCAAAGATGGAAATTCATTACATGATTGTTGGGATATTCTCTAGGCTTCCTCTCAAACTTCGTGAGATCAAAGGGTAGATTGGAAGGAATCAATGGCCAGAACGGGGCATGTTGTATGGGATTGTTGGTCAAACACGACAAATCATGTAGATTTGATGTAGCCAAAAAGGGAAGTTGTCGGTTGGCTTGTGTATACTAGCAGTATTGATGCGGCATGGGGATACCAATAGGACCATGTATTGGTTGTGATAGCATGGTAAAACATGATGGTCCTCCCATATACTATGGTTGAGGGGGTTGGGGAGTAAGAAGCATAGAGTTTGCAGTTTGAGTGGGTAAAGCTACTTATGGAGGGATTCCCTTCATATTAGGTTGACCCCATGGAGTGTTTGCAACTCCTGATATTGTAGTCCAGCATGGGGTTCGCAGGTTGAGTGAGTAAAGCTCCTTGTCGAGGGATACATGTCAGGTTAGGTTGACCCCTTGGAGTGTTTCCAACTCTTGGATATGGTAGTCCAACATAGAGGCAACATAGTTACCAACTTAATGAGAACCGTAACCTCAAAACGAGAACTCAAGCCCTCAAAACCCATATTTTTGCATAAAAAACATGAAAATCAACCCCCAAATAAAAAAGTGGTGCTACCGGTAACACCATTTTTTGTAACTGGGTCAAAATTACAACTTTTTTCAAGCATGGGCTTAAATGATCAAATGGTTGCTCAGACAAACTTTAAAATCAACCCCCAATTCAAAAAGTGGTGCTACCAGTAGCACCATTTTTTGTAATCGGGTTAAAATTACAACTTTTTTCAAGCATGGGCTTAAAGGATAAAATGGTTGCTCAAAAAACTCTAAAATCAAGCCCCAAATCAAAACGTAGTGCTACCGAACACCAATTTTTCTAACCGGGTCAAAATTACAATTTTTTTCGAGCATGGCCTTAAAACATAAAATAATTGCTTAGAAAAACCTTAAAATCAACACCTAAATAAAAACATGATGCTACCTAAAGACTGTGGCCTTGACAACAAATCCCTACACAAATAAAAAACCCAAAATTCGATCCTAAATGGTCACTTAAAAATTTATTTACTA
>SNQJ01S0003528.1:101783-120134 GCA_010110895.2 Picea sitchensis | reverse complement strand
GTGGCCACCCACCTTTTCCAAATGGCTCAAAACGACTTTCCAACAATTTTGGCAATTTACTATTTTTAGCAGATTTTAACTTCCGGGGCCAGTTTGAGGGTCCAAATGAAGGTTTTTTGAGATAGAGGCTTTCAATGATAGCTGAAGGCATGATTGAGCCCCCAAAATGAATCTCCTCGACGATACCTTTCCAACGAGCTATCACACACCTAAAACGAAGATCGTATGCAAAAGTTACGACCCCAGGAAGTTGATGTACTCACTTACCCAAACGGGGCCCACCTGACTTTTGGCGCTTCATCTCCTAAGGTTAGGTTTTTGGATGTCTAGGACTTTTAGAATTCCCGTTTATTGTAAAAAGGCCTTCAGAGCCTCATTGTAATCATCTTCTCATGGATGCGAGTAGCGGCCACATCTCTTTTCAGAGATAAGCTACCAGCGCCTAGCTAGTTTATTTCCATTCCGTCTATAAGCATATTTCAGTCATTTGTTATTAATGAAATGAAGTCTTATTTTCGCTGCATCTCTGTGTTTATGTGTATTTCTGTATTTCATTGTGTTCCTACATAAATCCGGATCACATCTCGTCACTCGGTGTTACCTATTGATATGCTGTTAAAATCGAGTAGAAATTTAAGCACCAGAATAAATGGGAGTTCAGGTCTGCAAATCCACAACAACCAAAGTATGACAAAGACAACCCTAACAAACAGTCTTCTGAAAACCAGTCCAAGCCACAAGAAAAGAAGGGTCACGGGAAGACAAAGAAGGACACCGGAAAACGGTGTGATTTCCACAAAAGCCCCTGGCACAACACCGATGAATGTTGCTCAAAACAGTCATTGGTGGCCGAGATCAAAGACAAGGAGTCGAACCCTAATTCAGAATCTGATTATGAAAATACTGGTAAAAGACAGATCATCGACGCAGACCCCGCTGCTGTTGTTGTGATCACAACAATTCAACCAGAAAAACCAACATATCCATAAGAGGGGGAGCGTCTTTTTCATTCACAGATGTGGGTGAAGGGGACCCCACTGCATTTTATTGTTGATAGCAGAAGCCAGAAGAACATCATCTCAACAGAGGTTGTCAAACAGTTGGGATTGTCAACAACACCACACCCACAACCATACAACATCGGGTGGCTTCACCAAGGACGAGATCTTCGTGTCAGCCAGCAATGTTGATTGTCATATGGCATCCAACCCTTCAAGGATGAGGTATTATGTGATGTTGCCCCACTGGATGTCTGTGATGTTCTCTTGGACCAGCCATATATGTGGAAATGTCATGCTATCTATGAGTCTCGACCCCGTAGTGTCATTATTACTCTGGGGGATCATCTCTACAGGATACCAGAGGTAGTTCCAACTACTGCCCCACCTAAACAGTGCCGCAAGGTAGTATCTCATACTACAAAATTAATCTTCTCCACAATCTGTTCAAAAGGGGAACAAAAGGATACTGCAACCACTACAACCTCGGCCCAAGCACCTTCTATCCACCAGAAGCAGGTCGAGAAGATTGCAAAAAAGCACAAAGATTCCTTCTGCACACAGTGATCTCATGTAGCCAGACTGGTTAAAAAGGTCCAACCCTTCCAGCCACAGGTTCGTGACGACCTTCAACAAACCAAGCAGCGCGACGGTTTCAATAAGGCAAACAACTCACCAAGATTCAGATTCAACAATCGCTTTCCCCTCTCCCCTGGGAACTCAGCGCAATTGAGACCATTGCTTCCTAAGGAGGGAGGATTGATCCAGATGGATATTGATGGCCACCCACCTTCTTCAACTGGCCCAAAACATGTTTCTGACAATTTTGGTAATTTACTATTTTTAGCAGTTTTTAACTTCCGGGACCATTTTGAGGCCCTAAACGATGTTTTTTTGAGAAAACGGGAAGCAAAATCTATGATGCTCACCCAAAAGTTGTAGTTCTCGGATAGATATTTCCAACGAGCTATTGAGCGCCCCAAACGAAGATCGTATGCAAAAGTTACGCCCCTAGGAAGTTGACGTATCAACTACCCCCATCGGGACCCACAAACCTTTTGGTTTTTCATCTTCCGGGGTTAGGGTTTTGGATTTTACTTTTGTTAAAAAGGCCCTTAGAGCCTCATTGTAATAATCATCTTCTTACGAATGCAAGTAGCCGTCACATTTCTTCTTAGAGATAAGCTACCACCATTCTAGCGAATCTTTTACTCTGTACTTTTATAGTCTCTGTACATTTATTTCATTAATAGAAATCATGTATTACTGTATATCTGTGACTCTTGTTATATTTCCACTATATCTCTGTTATATTGTTGTCTCTCTTGCAATATCTCTGAATATTTTTGTGTTATATCTCCGCTCTCATTTCGTGCTGAAAATAATCGAGATCAAGGCTAGACATGGCAAGGCATGGCAAGGCAAGGTCTAGGTCTAGGTCTAAGTATGGCAAGGAAATGCAAGGCATGGCAAGGCATGATATGGGAAGTCAAGAAAAGGAAAAGCAAGGCAAGGCATGGCAAGGCAAGGTCTAGGTCTAGGTATGGCAATGCAAGAAAAAGACAAGGCAAGGAAATTCAATGCGAGGCAAGGCAAGTCAATGAAAAGCAAGGCAAGGATAGACGTGATAAGGCAAGGCAAGGCAAGGTATAGCAAGGCAAAGTTTAGGTCTAGGTCTAGGTCTAGGTATGACAAGGCAAGACAATGCAAGGCATGGTAAGGCATGGCAAGGCAAGGCAAGGCTAGACATGGCAAGGCAAGGCAATACAATGCAACACAAGGAAAGGAAAGACAAGGCATGGCAAGGCAAGGCAAGGAAAGGCATGGCATGAAAAGGAAAATCATGGTAAGGTAAGTCATAACATGGCAAGTCAAGGCAAGGAAAGGTTGGACATGGCAAGCAAAGGCAAGACATTGCAACGAAAGGTCTAGGTCTAGCTCTAGCTCTAGCTCTAGCTCTAGGTATGGAAAGGCATGGCAAGGCAAGGTCTAGGTCTAGGTCTAGGTATGACAAGGCAAGAAAAGGAGATGCAAGGCATGGAAAGGAAAGACAAGACATGGCATGGCATGGCAAGGCAAGGTTAGACATGGCAAGGAAAGAAATGCAAGGCATGGGATGGCAAGTCAAGGAAAGACAAATCATGGCATGGCAAGTCAAAGAAAGGCAATGCAAGACAAGGCAAGGATATGTTTACAACTGGTAGTTTACATCAATAGGTCCAATTTGGATAGCCTTGAATGATCCAGAACATCAACAACTCTTTCATGTTCAAATTCATTTACATCATTTCTAATGGAGTGATAGAAGGAAACTATTCGATTTTTGGGAAATATGTTAACTATTGCAATGACATGAATTCAAACCACAACTTAGGATACAAGGGAACCAAAATTTAGAGAATTAAATATATTAGCATGCAAAAGCAATAAAGGGTATAGATGATCATCCAAGGAATCCACCTCACAATCACAATTTACCAAAAACATCAAACTTCAATCTCCTAGTTGGAACTAGAGATTGAAACATACAACACAACAACAATAATATCATCCAGTTTCCCACCATAATATCGAAAACCTACAATTTGGGCAATAGTGGAGAAAGGGGTCTGTCGGTGTGTATCTCGTGCTCTCTCCCTGGCAAGTGCAGGAATTTTCTGAGTTGTAATTTGAGGTCCTAGCCCAGCCCAACCCAGCATGGACTACTACAACAGTCACTTCATTATTGTATAAGTTATCAAAGAGACCATTTGTATCAACAATAATTACATCATATGTAAAGCAGTAGTGAAGGCAAAGAGAAAATTACTGGCCCAAAACTTGACAAGATCAATCCCATCTTTCAAGCAACAATAATGCCTATAACTTCACACAATTATATTTTCTATACAGTGTGCAAATACAATAAAGTATTTCCTAGTTTAATGTACATTACAAGGAAGTACCATGTAGGTACAACAATTGTGAAATCATATACATTATGGAAAAAAGGCCAAAGGCAACCTCTCAGATTTCTCTAATATTGTAGTCCTGACCCATTGCTTCAAAGTGCTCACAAGTCGTGTCAAAGAGCACTCCATTTCAAATTTAACTGTAGCAAATTTACATTCAAGAACTAGCATACATCCTATAGAAAATAATTAAATGAGACACTAAAACAACAATGCTAACTTATGAGTTGTTGATGCAAGTACCTAAAGCTCAAACTCGTCTGTTCTTTCTTGCATCAAAAAATATTACATCAATCATCACCACTTGATGAACAAGAACCAAACAAAACTTAACTCTAAGGGAAGGTTTATCAACTTGATGTAAAAGGAGTGCCATGAACAAGTATACCCCATCTTCTGGAATGCAATTGCAATCCCTGAGAAAGAATACATCTTATTGTCTACCACATAGTATCATCCACCCTAGTATAGACAGTCAACATCTGAGACAAAAACTCATTCCCAAGTAGTCCAAAGTGTCTCGTAACAGTTTCTCTATTACAAATCAGACAATATTATTACAACAGATTTTCTTGCCTTAACAGTGTGTTAAAAGGTCTATACAAAACTTGAACTACAGTCTATACAGACATTATAGACTGACATTGTGTTCAATCCAAACTCTGATTACAAACACCATTGAGGCCATATCAATATCTCCAATTTTTAACAACATTGTGGTCATCAGTGTCTCCGATTTCAAACAACATTCATGCCACATTTGATATAAATAGTGCTAATTGACCCATGACTCAGGCAAGAAAATACCCAATTTCCCTACTTGACCCTATAGGCTATGAACCAACCCATACTTGGCAACATGACTGTAAAGCTCCCTCTCACCGTAAAAATACATTTGAGACATTCGTACATTTGAGATCAAGTTGAATGAAAAATATGGACAATACTACATTCATTGCCTAGATCTTTCCAACACGAACAATACAGAGGAATCAGAGGAGGTAAGTTGCCTTCTCCATCACAATATTCATCTTGGGATCCCCGCGGACTGCAAACATCAAAATGTTGTAATATTTAGGGTAAGTACTTATAACTTTCCAACTCATCAACACAACAAAAGGGAGGACACAGGAAATCATAAAAAGAGGAGTAAGCACATCACAAATACTTACCCCATGCTTGAATATCAACATAATTAATATACCTTTTACACGAACATGAGAATATTAGCTTGAGAAACTACAATATACTGCCACATTGCTCAGTAGCTCCTGCCTCAATTTCTTACTTTACATCAATAAAAATGTACCAAAGCATAGACAAGAACATGATGAAGGCTATTTTCCATCACTCATCCCAACCAGCATTGTCTACGAGTAGTGTTGGATTGGATAAAGAATCGACGGCCTAAAAGTCATTGCGGAGTCCTCTCATTCCCAAGAGTGTTAGAGTGTAGCTCAAGCAAGTAATTCCTCCTCATTAGGGGTGTCTAGTGATGAGGAGGAAGCCCAAACTTATGACTAGACAAAATTATGATGGTGGGGACCACCTAACTCGAGCTAAAATTGCATCACAACCTTTGGATGCATCTCAATGCTTGATTAAATCCCCACCCTTGGATCAAATTTCAAATGAGAGGATCCTAGGGCTAGGAACGCACAAGAAAAAAAGGCTAGGGTTACAAGTAACCTAGCAAGCCTCACACTCAATTCAACATCAAGAAAGAACTAAGACGACTAAGGAGGGTGGGCACTTCTGTACGAAGTTGAGGGCCGAGAGAACTTGCTCAGGAGACCGAGAAAAGGGTCTGCAGCCTGTCAAGTCCAGAAGGGCCGAGAGGTATAGAGACTAAGTTGAGTCTCTCTAAGTTGAAGAAGGTGTCGAGCTAGGGCTTAAGTCAGCAAAGGGGGGGTCAAGCTAGGGCCAGCACTCGAGCCATTCAGAGGATAGGGGCCGAGCAGGGTTTCACTATGAGAAAGGATCCGAGATAGGGTCACTGCTCACTCGAACCAGACAGCAAGTATTAAATAGAGGGTGAGAAAGAAAAATCCGTACAGTACGGGTTCCGTACGGACTGTACTTTCGTCCAGCATAAGAAGGAATCATACCCAGGTCTGAGTTTAATGTAGATGTTGTGTTTACCTGAGTTTTGTGAAAGATAAATGCTCAATATCAGGCTCTGTAGCAGCGATTTTTTTGTTGTATGGTCAGACTAAGCACTTTCAGTGAGTGTATGGACCCGTACAGGTCGTACAGCTCTAGTAAACTCGGGCTGAGTGTTTTTGCTGTAACCAAAGAACTGTTATGAATGATACTGTTCTGTTTTTACAGCAAATTTTATTGACTCTGTATTTACTGGTGTGGCCGTCATAGAATAAATAAGATATTACTTAGTTATATTTCTGTGTGAAGGCTCTTTGTCTCTGCCTGTTAGTATTTTTATTGTTTTACAAAGAGACCACTCAAGCCTACAAGGGACGCATCTCAGTTTTGAGATGAACCCAAACTTTTTGTTATTACATCAAATGACACCAAGGAAAATCAAGCAGCGAATTTTTGAGATGGATGTGAGGCTGTGGCCACGTTCAGCAAAGCATGCCTCCAAGTGCCACGAAGTCAACCTTCATTGATAGAAGGAATCCCCTCAATACATGCTTCTTTCTTGTAACGCCCAAGAGGAAAGACAAAAATTGGGGAAGGAAGAGTAATAAATTCATATTTGGAAGAAAGAACGAATCACTCCAAACTGTAAAAGGAATCGTTGCTAGATGGCAAAAGAATCATCAGCCAGACTGAACACATCCTTCACTGGGCAGAGGAAAGAACAAACCATTGGCAACTAGTAATGAATACCTTGTTGACGAGGAAACACGAATAGTTGAAGGAGAAATTGAATCCCTGCTAGTATGGAAGACGCTGGACAGAGGGGAACAAAATAACCGCAAAAGAAATCATTTTACCTCAAGTGTTTTTCCAGAGGGAGCGAATCCACCATTGGAAGGACAAGGAATCACTGGGCACAGTAGAAATGTTTCCTTGACGAAGAGAGTCGTTTAGTCTCCCAACATTTTCAAAACCATAGAGAAGGAAAAACGTTTTGGGGGCATCCCAGCATTTTGGTAGAAGCGAATGTATTCCCAACAGGAGAGTCTTCCCACCTCTCACAATTTTCGAAGAAGGGAGTGATGGGGAACAGAGAGGGAGTTTGGTTGGTCTGGAGAAGGGATTTGAACTGGTGCAAGGGGAACTCACAAAGCTTGGAACTGAAAAGGGGATCATTGGACAGAGGTCAGTTGTTGTCCTGCGTTTCAGGGAGGAGATCCTGACAACCACACCAATACCTTGCTAGTCGAGGTCCATAACAAGGGAACCATATTTTAGGAAGCGCCAATTTAGGTGAAAGGAAAGAGGAGTTGTAGCAGTGTTGGAATCCACACCACTGCATAGGCTCTTGAAAAGCCCTTGCAAGCTGAACTGAGATCTCTGCATTTTAATAACGAAGAGTAGAGCCTGAGATTGAGAAGAAGGGAAGAATCAAATAGACAATGGTGTAGCAGCTCAGAGGCCATGCACAGCACTGACACTGCCATCTACTTGAGATAAGGAATTAAATCTTCCAAGCAAAGAGTAGATTCAATCCTTTGTATTGTTTGTCAGCAAAGCAGAACAGGTTCTCGAGAACCCACGGGCATTGTTGAAGATAGAAAACAACTTCCAGAAATCTGCTCTTCTATGCTTTGAGAGACCACGACAATTGTAACCTAAAGGAATGAAGTATCTTCTTCTAACTGGAGTTTTCCCATTGAATTTCTCCAAGGTAATCTGCATATACCATTGTGTGATTGATGGTTGCTGGTGTTGGCAATAACTTTAGCCTTTGAACGAATGCTTTCATAAGATTATGTTTATTTCCCACTAATTTCTGAGCTATAGTGTAGCACAGTCTCATCTAATACACCATAGACAAATTTGAAATTATAGTTAACGAGAGAGGTATTCAGACCTGGCATAATGGAGTAAAACCTTGTTATGTGAAAGTATTTAATTTAAAGCATTGCCATCCATTGTAATGAACTGTCCATTGGGATACCCAAGACAGTTTACCAATCAATGAGGATCTAGGACGCATGATCTTTCATTTTTATATATTTTCTGCATATTGAAATTGAAAAAGCTTCTGCAAGTAAAGAAAAGACCCTTAAACCCCAGATGCACTAGCTTCTTGCTGCATTCTTAATCTGTCTGCGCCCTGTGAATTATTGGAGGTTTGAGGTTGCTTTACAACATGTAAATTAATGCTAGACTGCTGCTTGGTTTGAGAACCTTTAGATCCAAAGTGACTGTCAGATACTAATGCAGCAGAATGGGCAGACTACTGATCGGGAATTGTGAAACTGTATTACTTGGGCTAAAGTTATTCTCATTCTCTGGAAGCTTTTGTAAGAGAGCAGTAATCCCTTAAGGGGCTTCTTGTGAAGAGTCATGGTTTAAAGGCTCATTTGCCCCATCTTCTGCATTCTTTCTGCTTTCAGCAAAAGACATTTCAGAATTTGGCCTTAGGTCTCCACTTGTGTTTCCTGTTTCCTTAAGTATATGCATGTTGTTGCTATGACTCATATCAACATGGATATGAACCTCTGTAGTAGTATTCCGGCCATTTGATACAATTGTGTGCTGAAGAGACTTTGGATGGGAAGTTTCCATCTTCTTCGCTGGAGAAGATTGATGGCTACCCTTGTTTGCAGGCATTTTCTGAACGATAGTATTTTTACCAACACAACCATACTTGGGAGGAAATGGACATCCATTGCTTGCAATCAAACACTTAGGGCAGTGCCAGTCACCCTTCGGGATACCCCTTTGATTGTATGACGGAAGGCATTTTAAGTGAACTGCTTTCTCCCAAGCATCACAAACTAATACAGTGTCTATATCAGTAACGTTAATCATACATATTTGGCACGATATAGGAGCACTCATATAGGCCTTTGAAGGAGGTTCCCATTGACGAAAATCTAGAGGCCCCGATTGCAGGATTTTCTAAACATTTCTTGCAATGTCAGCATGATTAGCACGAATTGAAAGAGACTCAGCTGGCTTTGGACCTTGAGGAGTCTGTATCATGTGAAGATTCTGCAATGCAACATGAATTGATACAACTTTAAAATCTTTCTGTACAAACTGGACAATCATAGAAAACTGAGCAAGATCACAATTTACCTCAAGCTTCCTTGGAATTTCTGCAGGCACGTCAACATCCTTGCCAACTTTAGCTGACGATGTTGAGTACTGAACACGGGGTGAAATTTTAGAAGGTGAAAGTACAGAATCCTTTGAATGTTCCCTATCAACTTCCCTTGCTGCCTCTGCTGACAGAGGTTTTGTATTTTCTTCAGATATAATACCTACAGTACAGGCACAAGCACAATTGAAATCAGACTCATAAAGAAACTTTCTAGCAGGAACTTTGCACAAATTAAAGACATGCTACAGACATATTGACAGCCATTCTGTTAGAATAAAACTAAAAAAGAACATACAGAAAGTTGAAACAGGAAAAAGGAAACAAAAGATAAACATTGTTTGTGGAATAGGTATAAGCAGTAAACTGGATCATGGGAAACTGACAACTTAAATATGTAAGTGAAATGCATCTTTGAAGCACGAGCCATTTTCATGGACACAAAAGGATGCATTTTAATAAATAAAAATATGGAAAAGCGCTCTAAGAAAATGAGAGATTTCTTCATGACTAGTAAAACATCAAATTAATACTAAAAAAATAATGATGAGCAAAGAAGGCTAATACACTTCATGTCTAGGACCAGAAAGCTGAGCACTTATACAGGTATCACAATGCATTGTATTGTTGAGAAACGTCTTTAACCAAAAGGACAGTTGTGAGCTCACTAAAAAACTATGTCCAAATATTATCTAAATAGGCTTTAAAAGGAGAACAAATGGAAGGCTCCCTAGTAAATCCTAGCAATACGTATGATACCTCAGGCAATTACCCAAATTCTAACCCACTGGGAAAGAGAACATCCAGGAACAAAATTTCGCTTAAAGGCAAACTATAAACATACACCGAGAGAGTACAACCATCTATAAAGAAATGTGGATTACAAAGTATCTATCATCAATTGAACAAATTAGATAGAGGTAAACTGCAAGTGCTTGCAAAATGTGAGCTATTATAGGCATTGAACCACCGATCCAAAACTAAAAGCAATGAACCTAATTGGTATTTTGATGGGAAAAAACTTCCAAACCCATTTGTAACTGTGCTACAAGTGATGCTTATGAGCACCAGAATATGGATGCACTTTTTCTCACCAAATGAATGCTATAAGATTCAGACTTTGTAATAGGCTAGGAAAGACATGGTGAGATGATAACTACCTCAACCTCTATCCCAAAAAGCATTAAAATATGAGATTTCAAACATGGCAGGGATCTCAAAAGTGAATCGCATTCTAATCCTATTAACAAGCATATGCAGGGGAATTCAACCATAATGAAAATTGCTTGGGTCGTGATTGAAATCTGCCTATAACGTGGCCCAAAATGGGAGGAAATGAACAACGAAACCTTCCTGTAGAAAAGTGGTTTATTAACTTATTAGAAAGGAATTTCAATCCTATGGAGTGGCAAGGGTAGATGCAACAATATATTGAGAGATCAGAGAAATAAGGACATTTACAATAACAAGGAAAAACATTTTAATGTCTCATACCTAGATTTTGTTCAGGGCAGTGGGGTAAAGCAATAGTACACTTAACCCTTAGTACAACAACAGTATATAAACAATAGGCAACCATAAAGGCTGACAAGTTCTATCAGCAAGTTGTCCTTCAATGTGTCCTGTTAAACGTTCTTATCTCTCTGCAACTGTATATGTTGGTTATGGAGGCAGGAAGGAATAGAAAGAATCACAAGATTGTGCTATGTCAGAACAAATGGTTATCCAAAGCTTGGATCCTTTAGTGTGAAATTACAATTAACAGAGCAGCAAAATTGAGGCTTCACCTAAAGAAAAGCTAAGCTGAAAAGCATAAGGGAGAACTACCTTTACAAAAAATTAGGACAAAAGAATCCTAAAGAACCACATTGATGAGGAAGAAAACAACTGGGATTGATAGATCAGATTATATTCATCAACCAATCAAGATTATAAGTATGCACAACAGATCAAGTGTAAGTAAAGTTATAGCATGAGGCCCTATATAACCTATACATGTCTTAGCAGAGATGCAATTAAATATGGAAACTTGGAACTCAATGACTACTCTACCCTTACAAGGAGCTACCAATGGCTTCACCATCTCACCAGGTTTTTGAAGTAATAATGACTGTGCCTCTGGAACAGGTTGCATCACCCTTGTGGCAGGTAGTACAACTACTGGTGGATTTGTCTCTGTTGCTTGTGCAACAGGAGCAAATACTGCAACTGGTGCCACCAGTGAAACTTGAGCCTGCTGAGAAACCAACAATGTTGGCCCACATGGGGGCTGTCATACAACTGAAGTTGTTGTTACAACTGGAGTCCTTTGCTTGATTGAAACAGGTTGTGCAAGTGGAGTCCGCGGGGTAACTGAAATAGCTGGCATAAATAACTGCGCTGCTGGAAGAGGCTGTGAAATTGAAGCTGACAGTTTCACTAGAGCTGATTGGGCTCCTTGATTTGTCAATGCCAATGAGGTACCACGGGTTGTAGAATTAACCGAGGTATGTTCTGCTTTAGCCAATGAAGTGGATAACATGGCTGCACTTGTTGTCAATGCCTTGCTTGTTCAATCTGCAAAGTTACATCATTAGCCGACTCTATCCATGGAAGAATAACATATCAATCAGTTCAAATTGTATAGTTCAACTGAGGCATAAGATAATGACAATAATGTGGAAGCACCTAAAGCCAAAGAATGAACAATTTTCACAATCCATGAAAACAAAACTATGCCAGCCTCGTAGTAAATATGCACTGTAAAAAAGTATACATGGACTACAATGTACAGGAAAATGTAGCACTCTAAAGATGCACCAAAAGTACTCAAAAAAATATTATTACAAAAAGAAAATAAATACAAAGTGTGAAATAATCTCATAAAAATATAAACAGGCAAGAGAAAAATTCAACGTTAAGGATTGTTAAAACTTGTAACAGCATTATTAACTTTCAAATTTTTAGGCAATAAGTTCTGATATGCCTCCTTGCTCTTTACTTTGGCGTACTAATAAGCTAAATTTAGTCCAGGGCCAAACAAAGAAAACATAAAAGTAATGATTTTGGATGTTCAAGAACATTTTATGAATATGAATATCCTCAGTTCTTAGTCAGACAATTAGAGCAGATGTCTGCAGTGCTTTCTCAGCATTATAGTAAGTAAAACAAGAGAGTAAACTCTGAGGACTATACTGGAAGAAGTTTCAAGATATAATTGAAGCCAAGGATATGCTATATCACAACGCTGCTAGTGAATATAGTCTCAGTTATGAAAGGAATCAATGTTCCAATGGCCTCTTTAAAAATCAATATAATCAAAGTTCCAATGGCCTCGTCAAAAATCAATATAATCAAAGTTCCAATGGCCTCATCATGTCAAAACAAAATAACCTTCCTGAATAGACAATTATGTCCCAAATATTAGCACTGTATGCAATACAGAAAAACAACAGAGAGAAGGTCCCATTTGCCAAAGATATGATTAGTGGAAGACATGATTTAAAAGAGCAGTGCTAATTAATTGAAGTGCAGCTTCAGGAAACCACATCTACCATGATTCTGTTATCAAAAGCAACAACTTCATCCAATGCCACACAAAGCATTCTTACTGTGCAGTTAAAGATTTTAACCATATACTGGCCTCAATCAAAGTGTTCAGAAGATGATCACCCAAATAGGTGCGCATCCTCCTAGTCAACTGGTGGCCAACATGAGGTAATGCCTATTGCCATTGTAATGCATGCTTGCATCATAGCAGGATACTAAACATTTTGACTTAGGTTTACTGCCATTATAATGCATGTTGGCATCATAGCAGGAAACCAAACATTTTTGTCTTCAGTTTAAGTGGGAAGAGCAGAGCCTGAGATTGAGGAGAAGGAAAGAATCAAATAGGCAATGTTGTAGCAGCTCAGAGGCCATGCACAGCACTGACGCTGCCATCTACTTGAGAAAGGGAATTCAATCTTCCAAGCAAAAAGCAGATTCATTCCTTTGCATTGTTCGTCGGCAAAGCATAACAGGTTCTCGAGAACCCACGGGCATTGTTGAAGATAGAAAACAACTTCCAGAAATCTGCTCTTCTATGCTCTGAGAGACCACAACAATTGTAACCTAAAGGAATGAAGTATCTTCTTCTAACTGGAGTTTTCCCATTGGGTTTCTCCAAGGTAATCTGCATGTCCCATTGTGATTGATGGTTGCTGGTGTTGGCAATAACTTTAGCCGTTGAACGAATGCTTTCATAAGATTATGTTCATATCCCACTAATTGCTGAACTGTAGCGCTGCACAGTCTCATCTAATACACCATAGACAAATTTGAAATTATAGTTGATGTTAGAATTAGGGTAAAGATGCAGAACAATAGTATCTTTTAATTTCAGTGAACAAAACAACTAGATCTATAGATCAACAGACTTAGAACACTTAGTATTTAGATCTAAGAGAGACAGCAATAAACTTAGTAAGATTAGATCTGCAGATCAGAAATAAAAACTCAAATCTAATAGTAAGATTAGATCTGCAGATCAGAAATAAAAACTCAAATCTAATAAGCAAGAACTCTGCTGATTTGACAGTGAATAGATCAGAATAAGACCAAACTGTAAAATAGATCTATAAAGCTAAACTCAAGATGATACACAGATCTGTAGATCTAAACACTAGTCTGATCATTAAATGATAAAACAGCTATATAGGCAATTGTAAATTCAATGTATAGCTTCAGATCTAATAGTTAATACTCAAGGCTAACTAGATCAAACAGTACTGAAGTAAAAAACAAGTCCAGATCTGAAAGAGATGAGCAGGCAGCTTACCTGGTACAGCAGCCTTACCTCTGAAGAGAGAACAATAACCATAGGAGATGTAGAACCTTTTAGTATGCTCAGACAAAGGTTCAGTTCATAGATCCACCTTATAGGTTGGATCTCTTTGCCAATAGATGAAGGTAGGTCCACCTTATAGGTTGGTTCTCTTTGCCAATAGATGAAGGAGTTTTCTTGCCACAAAAGATAGATCTAGAAACCCTCACAGGAACAAAACCCTCAACCAACAGAAGGTATAAAACCTTACACAAGGAGACTGAATAAACTTGATTTCAGCAGGAGATAGGAGGCCTCACTTGGTTTCAACACAGAAAGGAGGTTGACTCACACATCACACAGCAGGGATAGTAGGTCACTATTATGGCACTCCAGATAGCAAGCAAAAGATGGCTGCAGCCCTAGATACTCCAGACAGCAGAAAAGAACAAGAGGCCGAGCCACAATTTTATCCCACACTGCAGTGTAAAGGGTAGCACCCTACACATACACCACAACAAGAAGGGTCGCACCCTAGAGACCTCACACAATAGAGCAGAAGAGGGGTCGCACCCTTAGAACTCAGCCACAGCAGGAAAGAAAGAGGAGCCACACCCTAAAGACCTCACACAGCAGAGCAGAAGAGGGCCACACCCTACAGTCCACCTCAAAGGAGCCAGAGCTACACCCACACTGGACCTGCAACATGGGTGTTAAGAATTAAGAGCCTATAAGAACATCACCCACAGCAACAAAAGGGGCCGCAACTTCAACAACAAAGAGGAGCCGCAGCTAGGAGAGATCCACACTTAGCAATAAGTGATACAATGTGAGTGAAGGAGAGGGGTGGGGGCTCTTTATAGTTTTAGGCTAGGGCAAGGGATTAAAAATAAATATAATAATATACTTTTAAATTAAATTTAAACATGTGATAATACACATTTTAAATTTAACTTTATTTTAACCTCTTGAATAAAAAAAACACAACAAAACCCCAAAACCAACACATGCAAGGGAAAGAGGGGGTTAGCTAGGTGGCAATACTCATTCCTTCATTTAACATGGTGAACCTATTACTTTATCATCACTGCATATGGACTTATCCCTCATGTGGTTATGTCCTTCTTCAAGGAAGGTCATGTACCATCAAAATACTTGATAGATGATCAAGTAGCCCTAGAATCGGCCTCCTGGTGTTTTATCCACCAAGGTCAAAGACTAAGGATCAACCCATGCCGTGATGGGCTGGGTACTCCCCTGGACATTCTGTAAATTCTAGGCTTATCTAGGGACTTTAAATATTTGGTCCTAGACCAAGAACCCCAGTCAGATAATCGGGACCCTCCCTGTGGGGTCTTTATCAGCTTGGTTCTTTCAATGTTTGGTTCTTCACCAAGAACCCCAGTCGTATACTGGGGGCCCTCACAAGGGTCTTTTGCCATGGCACTGACTGTTTGGTCCCAGACCAAGTACCCCAGGAGTGCACTGGGGGCCCTAGATCTCGTCTAGGGTCTTAGCCATCCTCTAGGAGATTGGCTCTTGCAGCTGCTTATAAATTTAACAGTTGACAAGAGAGGTATTCAGACCTGGCATAATGGAGTAAACCCTCGTTATGTAAAAGTATTTAATTTAAAACATTGCCATCCATTGTGATGAACTGTCCATCGGGATACCTAAGATAGTTTACCAATCAATGAGGGTCCAAGACGAATGATCTTGCATTTTTATATATTTTCTGCATATTGAAATTGAAAACCAAACATTTTAATAACGAAGAGCAGAGCCTGAGATTGAGAAGAAGAAGGGAAGAATCAAATAGGCAATGTTGTAGCAGCTCAGAGGCCATGCATAGCACTGACGCTGCCATCTACTTGAGAGAAGGAATCCAATCTTCCAAGCAAAGAGCAGATTCGTTCCTTTGCATTCTTCACCGGCAAAGCAGAACAGGTTCTTGAGAACCCACGGGCATTCTTGAAGATAGAAAACAACTTCCAGAAATCTGCTCTTCTATGCTCTGAGAGACCACAACAATTGTAACCTAGAGGAATGCAGTATCTTCTTCTAACTGGAGTTTTCCCAATGGGTTTCTCCAAGGTAATCTGCAAGTCCCATTGTGTGATTGATGGTTGCTGGTGTTGGCAATAACTTTAGCCGTTGAACGAATGTCTTCATAAGATTATGCTCATTTCCCACTAATTGTTGAACTGTAGCGTAGCACAGTCTCATCTAATACACCATAGACAAATTTGAAAATATAGTTAAGAGAGGAATTCAGACCTGGCATAATGGAGTAAAACCTCGTTGTGTGAAAGTATTTAATTTAAAGCATTTCCATCCATTGTGATGAACTGTCCATTGGGATACCCAAGACAGTTTACCGATCAATGAGGATCCAGGACGAATGATCTTGCAGAAGTGACATTGAGTTTCTTGTAGAAGTGATGTATATTTTTCTGACTTTAGTAGGTCTTTGTGCAAGTGCATATAAATGAAACAAAGAGTTGCCATTTGCTTATTGGAGATGCTCTTTAGATAGTCTTCCTTCAGGAAACGAGGGAAAAGAGGTCCCCTGCTAGCATATCGGGATGGGTATTACTTATTGAAAATTGGGCTGATGTTTAAACAATCTCCCATAGATAACTTCTCCTACAGCAAAACAATGTATTTAGTGCTCAGAACATCCCAATCTATACGTGGGATACATAACAACCTTTAAAGAAGAATATGTTCTAAATAAATAGCAAAATTTATGTACATGAATTGCAAGCATGGAAAAAAACTGTTACAGGAAATTAATACTTGCTCTCATGTTGAAACATTTCCAAAGTATGAGATGAGGTAAATATTAAGTGGAAAATCCATCAGATTGGTATTGTCAAAATTGGGATCTAATGTAGACATCTGTAACATTTCCTTACTTAACTATAATGATACTAGAATTCTGATGTAAATGGAAACTACGGTATCACAAAACAGAGCTAATTGATTAAAAGAGGAATCCAAACCACATTGAAAAAAATTGTGAGATGTAATTAACCAAAAAATCAATAAGAGACAATGAAAGCCTTTTGTTACAAGAAGCACTTGCACTAGATATCATAGCATTCTTGCGAGAAGTCAAAAATACCTCTGTATGATACAGACAGAACTGAACTATGGAAAGATTGGAACCGGTAACAATACAATGTAATGTCTCCATTTTTTGACTCTTTTATGTTACAGAGTGGGATGCCTACCAGAGTAGCCAGTTGGGGGTGATAGTGAGTTCAAGAGGTATTGAGGAGTTTTATGGGGCCCGACTTACATTATTCACCATATTTCATCATTAGGATCCATTTTGCACAACTTGTCTTTGGTTTCGTTGCATTCCGACAATTTACATAATTTTGAGTTTTTATGGAGCATATTTTAATTAAATCCACTAAGGAGATCATTTTGGGCATAATACTTGAAGAAACCCCTTAGTGTAATAGCTCATCGAAATCAGGAGGAAAAGCTCTATAGGATAAGATGATGAAAAGTGACTTTCAGTGGCCGGAGAAGCCACAATGGCAAATTAATCAATTTTAAGAAGAAAAAAAAGGTTAATTAATTAATAAAGTGATTTTATGAAGAAAATTAAAAAGTAAATTAAAAGTCACTTGGAGAGAAAAGGTGAACAGGAGTATAAAACAGAGATAGGGGCTTCTATTCTCTCATTATGTTGATTGATATTTTGATGTCTGGCCTCTTGGCTAAATAGTTCAAGTTACTTGAGGGTTTTGAAGATTTTGACTAAATAAACCCTAGAGATTAACAAGGGAGTGAAAGATTCTCCCGTTCATGATCCAAGTTTGGTCAAATAGGTGAAAGATTCCTCCCTCACCATTCTATTCAGCCACAGGTTTGGTTTTTACAGTGAAAGAAGAGTCGGGGTGCAGATCTGGAGGTTTCCTGCAGAGAGGGCGCATTGTGAAGGAGAAAACAATTCGATTTGGATTTGGAGAGTTGGATCTGGTAGAGATCTTGTACCAGGAACATTTTCCATCCCTAGGGTCTAAGTCACATGGTTCGGGTTCGACAACGATTAGGTTTGGTTCGGGTTCAAATTTTCCAATAAGGTTTGGATGAGGTTCGGCTATACATATTGAACCCTAATAAAACCTCATCCCAAACCTTAATAAAATTCTCCCTAAAATTTGTCCTAAGGTTCGAATTCGGGAAAGCATTCAAGTTCATTCAAGTTCGGCATTAGGTTCCGTAGACCTTGAGGTTCGTCGAATTTCGAACCTCAAGCTTTAGGTTCGACGAACCCTGTGACTTAGCCTAGGGTTACATCTTCTTGGCATTATTGGGGATTTCATGCTCCATATTTATTTATTTTCATAGTTGGGC
>SNQJ01S0003528.1:46375-72541 GCA_010110895.2 Picea sitchensis | reverse complement strand
ATATATATATATATATATATATATTATATAATTTATAAATTATAAATTATATAAATTATAATATATAATTTATAATTTTTATATATTATATAATATATAAATTATGTTATATATAAATAAACTAAAAATAAAAAATAAAAACAAAACAACACACAAAACAAAATCAAACACTAAACTCTCGCGCTCAAACACTACACACCCGCGCTCATAGCTAGCGCTCCTGCATGAAGACTAGAGAGGAGGGAACATGGGGAAAGAGGGGACACCAGAGGAGGGCACACAGAGAAGAAGGGCACACAGGAATAACCCCACGGAGAGTGACCTGTGAGAGTGCCCTTGTTGGCCGAGCGACAGAGGAGAATAGACTATGAGAGTGCCCGTTCTGGTTAGAGTGATAGAGGAGGAGATAGATAGATAGACATCGACATGAAAAAATCAGTAAGACTATATACCCATGTATTCGGTTTATCCTCATTTATAAAATGATTTCAATGCTCGGTGTGGTTTTTTCATTACTTGGAGAAATATGGCCATTGTCCCTTAAGCTTCGAGCTGTGAGCTAGGGTTTATGATAAAATCAAAACCATTAGAAAAATCAATGAGTAATCAGTTTCACTACATTCATGTACAGGGAATAGTGCTAGAGATGCCCATATCACATAATTTCCACTACCCTAAAATTGTTTTCTCAGACGATTTTTAAAACTAGGGTTTTTCCTAGTGAGAGTCATTCTGAAAATGCATTTGATGGTTGAAGTACAAAATAGATTCCCTAGAAGCATGTAGACAATGTTCTCACCTCCACCAAGCCCAAACAAACTAATAGAGTTAATGAAACATAGTTGCAATGTTTGTTGTGGCTTTGCACACACTGGAGAAAACTGTCCATTATCTGCCAATGACTCTAAGATGCAAGCTAGTGTCTATGATAAAATGAAACCGATGAATGGATCAACGATTTTCTAGTTTTGTTGGACTCAGACAAGTTCCACCACTCTAAAATGGTTTCTTTGATGATTTTAAAAACTAAGGTTTTTCCTAATGAGAGGCATTTTCAAATTACAATTGATGGGCAAAGTAGGAAATAACTTCCCCAAAAGGGTAAGGTCAATGTTCTCATCTCCACCACACCCAAATACACTTGTTGGAGATGATGGTATGCATTGGCAATGCTTGATGTGGTTTTTTCACACCTAGGAGAAAAATGGCCATTATCCTTCAATTGCTTTAGGTCACGAGCTAGGGATTGTGGTAAAGCGCATATTGATGAATAGATTGGCAATCTATCAATTTTGTTGTACTTATGTACATGAAATAGCACTACGGATTCATGCATCACATGAGTTCCACCGCCCTAAAATGTTTTTCTCATACAATTTAATTCAATGACCCAACATATTTTTTACACTGTGTTTTGAACAATTAGTGTAAAGTGTTTTGATTAAGGTGTTGGAATCTTGCATTTGGTTACTAGCAAGGTTCGTCTCATTGACAAATTAAATAACCTCACCAAGTCACCATGGACAAAGTAATTTTTACACTTCATTGCCAACAATGATTTACTAATTATATCCCATTCAACAATCATTTCATTCCATTTCTCGAATACCACTTCCCGCTACAATATTACATTCAAATCAAATTTTTAATTGCATAATAATGGATCTTCTTACCTTGTTCCAGAGCCAATAAATTTTCACATGTAGACAAAACACTAACCATGGTAATTGAGTTGGGTTTTATTCCCAACACAACCAAATATGGCTCATAGTTAAAATGTAGGGGAAATCAAAAGGTATTACAAAAGTCTTTTCTATATAGTATGGTTTGACCTCAAATTGTGGGGTTTATCTCACATTAATTGCATTCCATTTCAACAAGACTACTTCCCACAAAAAACATTACATTCAAATCAAATTTTATTGCATAACAATTGATCTACTTACCTTATTCTAGGACCAATAAATATGAACATGCATGTAGAGCATTGACCGCAATGAGTGAGTTGGGTTTTATGCCTAAGACTACACACATTTCATTGAATAATGTCAAGGATTAACGCGGAAAAAGAATCTGGGATAACCAACAATGATTGCATTCCATATATCTACCTACCTTGTTCCAAATCCAATAAATCTATGCATTTAACCATAACACTAACTGTGGTGATTAAGTTGGGTTTTATGCCTAGGACATGCATTTCATTGAAGAATGTCAAGGATTCATGGGGGCGGGGAATGATTTCATTCAAATTGAATAATGCGAAGGCTTCTAGGGATGGAAAATCATGGAATAACCAACAATAATTATTACACACATTTCATTGAAGAATGTCAAGGATTAATGGGGAAAAAGAATCTAGGATAACCAACAATGATTGCATTCCATATATCTACCTACCTTGTTCTAAATCCAATAAATCTATGCATTTAGGAATAACACTAACCATGGTGATTGACGCAGACCCCCTACCTCAGCAAGGTCCACTGACCTCCCGGTCTCTGGATCGATGTTCTTTTGAGCCGAAATGGCTCTTCGGGCTCCTGCTGGAACCCCCCTTGAATCGAATCCACAGGTCCTTTACGAAGACCCACCCTGTGCAACTTAACACCAAGCACGAGCCTTACACCTCCATATGACCACAACTGGGCCTTGGTGCAAGCGCTTTCTCACATCTCATGATTTCATGGGTCGAAGACCCTCGACTCCCATTTTCCAAACTCCTGATATACGAGATGATGATACAGGTATAGCTCTTTCCTTGACAGCGTCCTCCACGCATAACTGTCGACTAGGGATAGGTATTAACGCCTCTTTTCAACTCGTGACCTCGTGAGTTGGAGTGTTGAACATTGGCACTCTCCCTTTGCAAAACCCTGAGAGGCGATGATTGACCTCCTTTTTGCACTTCTCGCAACTCACAACCTCGCAAGTTGGAGTGTTGAGCATTCCTGCTCCTCTTTCGCGAATCCACGAGATGTGATGGTCAACGATGGGTAGACTCCTTCCTAAGGTGGCGCGTGTCCTCTGCCTGCCACCTCTTTTGTCTTTCCTCTGGCGTCTGCTATAACACCAGCTGTCAACTATTTGGCCCATCGATCAGATGTGCCATGTGTCCACATGAGTCTCGACACTCAGCACTTCACGATTTAAGAGATCAAAGTGCAGCTCCTTCACCTTTCGAACCTCTGATACACGATGTGGTGAGATGATATATCTCATGACTCTCCTTCCTCCTCGATCAACGGTTCATATCGCATCGCGATCTCATGACTCAAAACTTTGTAGAGAAAACACCTCTGCCTCCCAACTCGCGATACCCGAATCTGCGATATGACCCAGATCTCTACCACCTGTCCTCCAAAATGGATGATCCCAACTCCTTTGGGACTTCGCAAGTCACGAAGTCAAAATAATTCCCTGTTCTGCTCTCCGATGGCGAATCCCTGAGATATGATGATCTCGTGACACGCGTCCTCCTAGATGGATGACTTTGATGTCTTCGGGACTTCATGGGTCAAGAGTCCTGACTCTTTCCCTTTGTGTATCTCGGTAGCTGAAATGCCGAAGTAGGACTTTCATTCTCCTTCTTCACATATGAGTGTTAAACCTCGTGCAGTTTATTTTGGATCTAATGGTACACGACAACTTGACACTTCTCCATGAAGTGTCTCCACCATCCATTTCAGCTTCTCTCCTGCGCGACCTCCCAGAGGTTAAACTCCATGCCCCTTCCTCTAAATCCAATGATGGTTGGATATCTGCACGAGATTTGACGGTTTAGATCTATCTTCCTCGCAGGTTCTCCTCCTGAGCTTTCTTGTCTTTTTGACTTAGAAGATTTCTAAGTCTTGAAGGTCTCGACCCTCGATTCTTCCTCTTGTGAGTCTGATTCCTTCGGGTTTCATCTACGTTAGAGGAATGATGTCCCTCCTGAGCTTTGCCAACTTATAAAACCCCGAAAGGTTTCTCAATCTTTTGCAAACTCTTGCAGTTATCACGCTCCTTGTGCTTCTGAGTATTTCGCTAAACTCAGATCCGAAGTATTTCCTATAAATAAATGCTTCACGCCCTCCTGGCGTTCTTATGCTCAATGCACACCTTGCAGAGCCTTTCTTCATAGAGTGTTCAGTAACACTATAAGTTCCTTCTTCTTGACACTTCTCTTTTCTTAGAACTCAAAATAGAGTCCTATGGTGCCCTCTATGCACTCGCTCAATTCCTTCCTGGTAGAGCTTCACAGATCTATGAGATCCTCCAATGATCTCATTTCATTGCCCACTTGGCAATTGGAAAATTCATCTCTGCCCTCCTAGAAGTTTATGAGACCTGAAACTGATCTCTCTTCCTCATCACTAAGGGTGTCTCCAACTTCTAGCTCATAGATGCAAACCAGCCCTGTGTCACTGAGGCTTTCAACATACCTCAACCAATTCTTCAACAACCTTTGCTGTCTTTTGGCCAACAACTCCTTGACTGGACACTTCACATTCTTTTTCATGGGCCATTCATATACCCATCGTGATTTTCCATTTTGTTGTTGCCACAGTGAAAACACCTCCATCTTTGCTCTTATCTTGGCAAGTTATTTTCCGAGCTCTGCCTTACTCATCTGCTAGTAGTCTCCTCTTCTACCATGCTCATGGCCTTCAGTAGCCATTTTCTTCCCTGTCTTCCCTCTTGGCAAACCTATGGATCACTTTGCATCTGAGAGCATCTCCATGTCCTCGTACATCTCACCTAGTTGTCTATTAACTACTGCACACCCTGAAACAATCACCATAGAGCATCAACACTCTGCTTCTGATTCCACTTGATGTCATCAGAATTTCTCCCACCGTCTCTCCTTTTCCTATGAACAAAGTAGCGGTCTCCTCTTTTCTCTTTTGTCTGCAATCTACAGACAAAAAAAGCTCTGATACCACATGACACATACCCCCTACCTCAACAGGGTCCACTGACCTCCCGGTCTCTGGATCGATATTCTTCTGAGTCGAAATGGCTCTTCAAGATCCTGCTAGAACCCCCCTTGAATGGAATCCACAGGTCCTTTACGAAGACCCACCCTGCACAACTTAACACCAGGCGCGAGCCTTACACCTCCATATGACCACAACTGGGCCTTGGTGCAAGCGCTTTCTCACAACTCACGAGTTCGTGGGTCGAAGACCCTCGACTCCCCTTTTCCAAACTCCCGATACCCGAGATACCGATACAGGTATAGCTCTTTCCTTGGCAGCACCCTCCATGCGTAACCATCGGTTAGGGCTAGGTATTAGCCCCTCTTTGCAACTCATGACCTCCTGAGTTGGAGTGTTGAACATTGGCACTCTCCCTTTGAAAAACCCCAAGAGGTGATGATTGACCTCCTTTTCACACTTCTCGTAACTCGCAACCTCCTGAGTTGGAGTGTTGAGACTTCATGCTCCTCTTTCACGAATCCACGAGATGCGATGGTCAATGATAGGTAGACTCCTTCCCAAGGTGACGTGTGTCCTCTGCCTATCACCTCTTTCAGCTTTCCTCTGGAATCTACTGTTACACCACCTGCCAACTATGTGGCCCACTGATCAGACGTGCCATGTGTCCACATGAGTCTCGACGCTCGACACTTCGCGATTTCAGCAATCAAAGTGCAGCTCCTTCACCTTCCGAACCTCCGATACACGATGTGGTGAGATTCCAGATCTCACAGCTCTCCTTCCTCCTCGATCAATGGTTCAGATCGCATCGCGATCTTGTGAATCAGAACTTTGTAGAGAAAACGCCTCTGCCTCCCAGCTCGCGATACCCGAATTCGCGAGATGACCTAGATATTTTCCACCTGTCCTCCAAAATGGACGATCCTGATTCCTTCGGGACTTCACAAGTCGCGAAGTCAAAAGACTTCCATGTTCTACTCTTTGATGTTGAATCCCCAAGATACGACGATCTCATGACATGCATCCTCCTAGATGGATGGCTCTGATGTCTTTAGGACTTCGTGGGTCAAGAGTCCCAACTCTTTCCCTTTGTGTCTCTCGGTAGATGAAATTCCGAAGTAGGCCTTTCATTCTCCTTCTTCACATATGAGGGTTAAACCTCGTGCAATTTATTCTAGATCTGACGGTTCACGACAACTCGACACTTCTCCATGAAGTGTCTCCACCATCCATTTCAGCTGCTCTCCCGCACAACCTCCCAGAGGTTAAAATCCATGCACCTTCCTCCAGAAACAACGGTGGCTGGATATCTGCACGAGATCTGACGGTTCAGATCTGTGTTTCTCACGCGTTCTCCTCCTGAGCTTTCTTGGCTTTTTGACTTAGAAGATTTCTAAGTCTTGAAGGTCTCGACCCTCGATTCTTCCTCTTGTGAGTTTGATTCCTTCGAGTTTCATCTGCGTTAGAGGAATGTTGTCCCTCCTGACCTTTTCCAACTTAGAAAACCCTGAAAGGTTTCTCAATCTTCTGCAACTTCTTGCAGTTATCACTCTGTGCGCAAAGGCACTTTCCCTCCTGATATTTCTTCACTCTCTGGGAAAAGCTCAAAGGTTTCTTAGCCTCTGCAACCTCTTGTAGGGTCCCTACACACAAGGTGTTATCTGTCCTGAGCTTAGGGACTTTAGAATAAGTCCTCTCTTGCACGCTCCTTGTGCTTCTGAGTATTTCGCTAAACTCAGATCCGAAGTATTTTCTGTAATGAAATGCTTCACGCCCTCCTGGAATTCTTATGTTCAATGCACACCTTGTAGATCCTTTCTTCACAGAGTGTTCAGTAACTCTGTAAGTTCCTTCTTCTTGACACTTCTCTTTTCTCAGAACTCAAAATAGAGTCCTCTGGTGCCCTCTATGCACTTACTCATTGCCCTCCTGGTAGAGCTTCACAGAACCTTCAAAAGTTTTGTTTCTTCTCTGTGCCTACCTTTACACATTTCCTCCTTCAGAGTATTCAGTAACTCTGAGGTTCCTCTGTGAGTCTGTGAATCTCCCTGGTGTGCACTCCTTGCACATTCTTTCCGATTCCAAAGAGTTCAGATGCGCACTCCTTGCGCTGGCTCTAGAAATTCTAGTGTTCTGTTGTGAACTCTTTTCACAGCCTAAAGAACCCAAACAGAAACCAACAAACTCACAAATAGATAATAAAATCTATCTGTCACCTGTGTCTACAACATTCATTCCTGAAAACATAAACACATGAACAACAATATGCAGCAACAACTGCTTTTCTATTAATCTGTATTTCTATACAAAGTGTGTTTACAATGGATGGACTATAACAAGTCTCAGCTCTGTCTCTCGAGACCTCTCTACGTGAGAACTCCTCTCTCCCTGGGAACTCCTCTCTTCCTGGGACCCCCTCTCTCTACTCTAATTTCCCCTTATTACAAAATGAGGGCTCTCTCGAGCTTATCCTCCACCTCAACATCTCTAAGCTATCACTATCACAGAGCGACTTCATTACATAAATGGAAGTCGCAGATCTAACTGATCTGGACTTAGCTGCAGGTAACCAATTAAGGAAACCTCAACGACTACCTATACAATGGCATGGTCTAGTCTCTATCAACCTTACAACTTTAAGTTCAATTTCAAAAATTGGAAAATAAGAGGGCTGCGCCTCTCCTTTTCATGAATGCGTGCTGGATGTGCTTGTTGGATGGCACTTATGCTGAGTTGGAGCGATGCTCCTGCATCAGTGATTAAGTTGGGTTTTATGCCTAGGACATGCATTTCATTGAAGAATGTCAAGGATTCATGGGGGGGAATGATTTCATTCAAATTGAATAATGTGGAGGCTTCTAGGGTTGGAAAATCCTAGAATAACCAACAATAATTTCATTCCATGACCCAACATCTTGTTTAGGCAATCTTTTGAACAATTAGTGTAAATAGGTTTGATTATGGTGTTGAAATATTTCATTTGGTTCATAGAAAGGCTCATGTCACTACCCTACCCAACTAAGACATTTCTCCTTCTCTGCATTCAAGACAATGCCATTCAATATCCTGACATCCTTTTCACAAATTCACTAGTTGTTCATCCTCCAAACCAAATCAAAGACGTCACTTCCAATAAAGTCACACATTTTGTGATAGATTGCCACGTCTTAAAACATCGTGTTGGATCAATATATTTAGACACCTCCCATAGAGCCCTCCCCTCCAACATTATTGCCAACTCGAACCTATATTGCAAAAATTTCGTATGCAACTATATGCAACTATATGCAACTAGGAAACTATATGCAACAATGCAACTTATCATGCTTTTTAGTGACTATATGAAACTTTATGCAACTATATGCAACTTATGCAACTTATGCAACTATATGAAACTATGCAACTATATGCAAATATATGCAACTATGCAGCTATATGAAACTATATGCAAATATATGCAACTATGCAACTATATGAAACCATATGCAACTTATTCAACTATATGCAACTATGCAACTATATGAAACTATGCAACTATATGCAACTTTATGCAACAATGCAACTACATTGCAACTATATTGCAACTATATGCAACTATATTGCAACAAATTCGTATGCAACTATATGCAAATATGCAACTATATGCAACTAACTGCAACTATGCAACTATATGCAACAATGCATCATGTTTTTTAATGACAATATGCAACTGTATACAACTTTATGCAACACTGAAACTTATGCAACTATATGCAACTAACTGCAACTATGGAACTATATGCAACAATGCATCATGTTTTTTAATGACAATATGCAACTTTATGCAACACTGAAACTTATGCAACTATATGCAACTTATGCAACTATATGCAACTTATGCAAGTATATGCAACTTTATGTAACAATGCAACCTATGAACTATATGAGGATCTTAAGTGTGACATGTTGTGCTCTAATTTACCAAAATCACTCTTAATGAGGATCTTAAGTGTGTTATGTTTGTGGAAAAGTGGAATGTCTGCAAACACCCTTTCTACCAATCTACTAAACCTATTGGTTTTTCCCTTGCACTCGACCCTTTTTCATCACCCCACATAACTCTGAATTTTTTTATTTTTCACCATACCTTCACACATGATATCATGGATTTGAATTCCTTTCAAGATCCCCATGACTTTATGTTTACTTGCTACAACCATAGCCAAATATTCACTGCCAAAAATAGATCTCATTGATTTAGACAACCCCTCCAACCATTATAAAACTCTTGCATCAATGGCCTCCTATTCCCCAACCACTAACTCATCCTCTCTCTACCATCACAATTATCAAATCAGACAATACCTATCCCAATTTATTATTGACAATGGTTGTGAATGAAATACCACATCCCGTGAGCTAGTTTATGAACTTCATATTCTTTTTATACCCGATCCTCAACCCTACCATATAGGATGGGTGAACATTTAGAGCACCTCTATCCTCATCACAAAATTCCACCAAAATAACTTAAGTGACATACAATTTGCACCTATATTCACTTTCATATTTTAAGTGACATACATTTTTCACCTTTTCACTTTCTAACTATTGCATATCTTAGATCATGGAGTTGAAATCCAAAACATGTTGTGATCGATCATTGTGTCTACCTTATAAAAATCTATTTTCACCTTAATCGTGTCATGTTTCAAAACCACACTACATTGGGTATTAGTGTGAATGCTCATAGATTTTGTTTAGAAGATATTTCAAATTGAAGTACAGAATTATTAAGGTGGTAATTTTTTTTTTTTTGGTAAATTAGATGAGAATCCTTCTATTCAATCCAGTAAAAAATTACAAAGTGATACATCAATTTGTTGATGGGAAAAGACCCCCAAGAGAGATAACCGCTAAAAGAGAGCCACACGGAGTGCATGGGAAAAGTGAGCATAAACAATACAAGAAATAGAGAAAGGGCCAGATCATTGTGAAGGTTCCTTTCTGCCTTTTTTCTTACGAACATCAATCCAACCATTGGAGATGGTAGGCTCAACAACTTTCATCACCAAAGCCAGATTGTCTGAGGAAATTCCATAATCTTAAGCTGCTGAAGGAGAGGGTGCTTCTTTGTCATTGTCTAAATTGTCTGATTCATGGGGATGCTTCTGAGTCCTTGGAGGTAGGGCTTTGGCCATGATTGTGTCATTTGTTTCCTCCTTTTCGAGGGGTGGGTGCAAAGGCTTATCTATTGGAAATGGAATTAGGACTTTTGAAGCTTCATGAGTTTGTGTGGAAGCCGAGGGTTGGTGTTTTGGGTCTGCAATTGGTTGTTGAGAAAATGCTGGAGTCTGTGAAGGCAAAGGAGTTGGTGCATCTTTGTGATGCTTCTCATTGTCAAAGGAAGGGTTCAAGATGCTTTTGCGAGGTTTTGGGACTTTATAGCCATTAGCTCTTTTCCGTGCTCTAGGGGTCAAGGAAGGGGTAGGGGATAGAGGACACGTTGCCTGGAGGTGCCCTGTTTTCTAACAAGAGTGACATCTGAAAGTGATGTTCTCATAATCAACCATCTCCCTGAGTCCAATCAATAAGGATCCTATCTGGAAGCCCTCGAACGAGGTCAATTTCAACACATATGCGGGCGAAAGTGATGAAGCCGTTCGATATCCGATCTGAGTCTACTTTGATAAATATACCCAACGTATTTCCCAGGGTAGATAAAAAATATGGAGTATAAAAATGCAAGGGTAGATAAAGGAATAACCATAGACGTTGGGATCTTCGACCTCTGCTATTGGGGGTTCATCGGACTGCTCCATAATGAAGGCAGAGCCAAAAATCTTCTTTGCTCTCCTGCTCTAGATCAAGGCTGCACCGATGGCTAGGGTTTAGCACTTGTCGCACCCTCAATCCCTTCTCAGCTCTTATCCGGGCCCAAATGGCTTGTTCCCGCGTTAGGGTTTCCCCTGATGTTGTTTTAGTTTCTACGTTGCCGGCCGCTAGCCTACTCGACGAGATAAGTTGTTTCTTCCCTCCTGGGGGTGTTGGAAGCTCGATGGAGGCTTCTTCTAAGGAGTCTAGCTGCATTTCCATCTTGGGAGCCTTCTCCGTATGCTATTGTTGCCCTGTTTTGGTTGGGCTCGCCATAACCCTAATCTGGAGTGCACTCTGTTCCAAATCTTCATTAAGGAGGTAATTTGAAATTAATGTGTATTCTATATAATTCTATGAATATACAAATACACATTTCATATATTCACATTAGAATCACCCCATAGTATACATATGACATGAAAGAATCAACCCAAGTTCAAATCACATAGACAACCCTAAAAGACCAAAATAAATATATGTAGGAAAGAACATTCCCCCCCAAAATCCATTTCACCCACGAGCCAATCAAAACAAAGCCTTTTCCCGGACATTTCTTTAATCATCTCAAGCACTATTACATCCAGATATCATGAAATTGTTAATAGGATCCCTAATAAAAAAAAAGCACTCACTTTTACAAGAATATAGAGGACAAACGAATGGAGAAGCCTTAGATTCCTAGATTAGTAGCCTCACATTACACTTCTAGATTTTCCCAGGCTCAAATATTTATCCTTACAATAAAATATCTACAAGGAATCATTCAAACTTGGTGAACAAGTCAATTTATAATTCTACATTTAACTCAATCTTCTACTTCCAAATGTAGGACAAAGTCCATCAATACATGGAATCCATTGTGTGACACTATCACATAGCATTTTTATCCCCTATTCTATCTAGAAAATATCATGTGCAAGTGGTTATAACTTCATCAAGCCTAGTACTACAATACATGGAAGTGTTCACACAACTACACATCCAACTCTAGATTCCATATTCATATTAGGTAATTATTCTAAAATTTAGTTTTGGATTATTGGTTGTTTTTTTTCTTAAATTGATTTGTTTGAAAGAGTTTTCATTGACTAAGCCTTTAACTATTCTTTACCAAGGTACCCTATTTTCTATCACTCTACTAACCCTAACCCTATTGTCAACGCTAATACTTGGAACCCTCTTACTAGACCAAGACCTTCTCCCACTCGACCTCAAAACCGTAAATTCACTAGTTGTTCATCCTCCAAACCAAACCAAGGACCTAACTTCGAATAAAGTCACACATTATGTGACAAATTGTCATATATTAAAACATCATGTTGGATCAATCCTCTTAGAACCCCCCCATAGAGCCCTCCCCTCCATCACATATAGATATCATTACCCTACCCAACTAAGCCATTTCTGCTTCTCTGCATTCAAGACAATGCCATTCAATATCCTGACATCCTTTTCACAAATTCAATAGTTGTTCATCCTCCAAACCAAATCAAAGACATCACTTCCAATAAAGTCACACATTCTGTTATAGATTGTCACGTCTTAAAACATCGTGTTGGATCAATCTGTTTAGACACCCCCCCTAGATCCCTCCCCTCAATCATTATTGCCAACTCGAACCTATATTGCAACAATTTCGTATGCAACTATATGCAAATATGCAACTATATGAAACTAGGCAACTATATGCAACGATGCAACTTATCATGTTTTTTAGTGACTATATGCAACTATATGAAACTATGCAACTATATGCAACTATGCAAATATATGCAACTATGCAACTATATGAAACTATGTGCAACTATGCAACTATATGCAACTTTATGCAACAATGCAACTATATTGCAACTATATGCAACTATATTGAAACTATATGCAACTATATTGCAACAATTTCATATGCAACTATATGCAAATATGAAACTATATGCAACTAACTGCAACTATATGCAACTAAATGCAACTAACTACATCTATATGCAACTAACTGCAACTATATGAAACTATGAAACTATATGCAAATATATGCAACTATGCAACTATATGCAACTTATCCAACTATATGCAACTATGCAACTATATGCAACTTTATGCAACAATGCAACTTATGAAACTATATGCAACTATATTGAAACTATATGCAACTATATTGCAACAATTTCGTATGCAACTATATGCAAATATGCAACTATATGCAACTAACTGCAACTATGCAACTATATGCAACAATGCAACTTATCACATTTTTTAATGAAAATATGAAACTATATGCAACTTTATGCAACACTGAAACTTATGCAACTTATAGATGCAACTTTATGCAACAATGCAGCCTATGCAACTATATGAAACTATCGAGTGATGATCAAGATATACTAAGAGAGGTTGAAAGTGAGGTGTGTTGTACTATATCTACCGGTTCTAGATCAACTAGGTGTTTTTGAGTAGTATGTATGTGTCTCAAGGTCTTGGAAATGATATAGGGAAGAACGTCATGCCTTAGGGGGAAAATAAAACTTTGAGTCATCTAAGCAATGATGTTAGTGCTCTCACAAGGTTTTGAGCATTAGCTGTGGGTCTTAAGGCCTTGATATGGTTGAGGGGGGAACCCAATGATTAGTTGAAGTACAAAGATTCGAGGCATCCATGGACAAACATGACACCTCAAACTAGCACATCCAATCTCTCAAGGTTTTCTGCAACTTCTAGGGCTCAAATTTCATGAATGACACCTCAAACCACCATAGATGACCTCTTGAGGGTATCTTTGGCATTCAAGTGGGATTATGGGCATCAATAGGATATTTTGAGCATTGGGTATGGGTCTTGGGTCCTTGGAAAAGATCAAGAGAGGAAATCCCCTCCTTCCATCCCATTGTCTCCTTCACAGTCTTCCATATAGAAGACCACAACCCTTTCCTTTATAGTTTGTACAACTTCATAAAAACCATTACACCCTATGCATACAATGGATTAAACAACAACTCGATCATCTTGTAATATCTGTCACAACCAACCCCAACATTATTGCCAACTCGAACCTTTCCTCCATTCCCCACCAACCACTAAAGACGCTTTCCAAATGTGTGAAATTCCAGGATCATGGATTTCCAAACTATCGATCCCCACTCGAACTCTTTGATGGGTCTCAAATCCATTTCTCCACTGAGCATTAGGGGATATGCATATATATGCAACTTTATGCAACTTATATGCAACTATATGAAAATTTATGCATCAATGCAACTTATGCAACTATATTGCAAAAATTTCGTATGCAACTATATGCAACTATGCAACTATATGAAACTATGCAACATGCAACTATATGAAACTATGCAACATGCAACTTATGCTACTTTATGGAACTTATGAAACTTTATGCAACATGCAACAATAACTTATCTTCTTGTTTTAACAAGTGTAGGTACCACCAAATAGGTATCTGTCGGATCTATCTTCCTCGAGTGATGATCAATATATACTAAGAGAGTTTGAAAGTGAGATGTGTTGTACTAGATCTACTGGTTCTACATCAACTAGGTTGGAAAAGGTAAGGAAAATATTTCGTATACGCATGCAATTTTTTATTGCCAACAGAGGGTCTTGTAATTATGATATTGAGAGCATAGGTGACATTGAGTTGCCCTTGAGGTATACACATATAGTGAAATTATGGGCACCTAAGGAGCTACCTGAAGTGGACATAGATTTCTTCATCGGTGGGAGGATGTATCACATTGTTCCTTCGTCCTTACATGGATTGGGGTTATTTTCCATGGATGGCATAAAGGTCAGCTATGGAACTATAACTGAATTGATGGAGTATGTCAGACCATTGTGCAACTACAATCACTGGTTGATGTTGGTACGATATACGAAAAGTATGCGTAGATACGAAGTTGCCATAAATTATATACAACTAATAGATAACAATCAAAATAAAGGGGAAACTATGTATATTGATGGAAGGCCAAAAGCTATTAGAAACATTTCGGGCTTTATAAATAGTACACGACCAATGGAAACAACTAAGAAATCAAATTTCATATTTGAGGGGTGCGAAGGAAATCATATATTTGTATGTGCAACAAAACAATAGTTTCAGGTGAAGAGTTGTTGATTGATTACAACTTAAATCGAATAGATGGAGGGGGTGTGACTATGGGGGTAAATTTCTTACATACCATTCAACTACAGCTTTGATCAATCATTGTTACAATTTATCGCTGCAATATTTCAATTTTTTACTGCATAATTTTTTTACAATTACTTTCATAACTCTCATTTATTAATTTATTGTGTCAACATCTATCCAGGGTGACCATGAGATATCACATGCTACATCTGTCCAGGTTTGTTGAAGGGAAATCTCCCTGCGGACAGGTAGATCTCCTCTTGAGAGCTAGACTCTTAAATCTTAAGACAGAAGATGCTTATCATGGTCACTGACTTCCTTTTAGATCTAGATAAACTAATGTGTGAGGAGGAAGGAGGAAAGAAGTACCTTTTACCAGCGTTTGTCCCTGCACGATCCGAGTTGAGCTCCAACCTTGAACTCTTCGATGAACCCTGTAGACAAACAAAAGTACAACCACTTCCTACTCTACTGATATTAGCTCGAAATAGACCTATCTATTAGAGATAAGTTCATGTGAGATTAAGCACGAACTAGAAAGAAATAGGCCAAGCATATTATATTGATGAGAACAACAACGAAGGAAACTTACAACTGTAGATGTGAGTGCAGCAGCTTCATCAATTCCTCCTTGTCTAACCCTTGCTCAAAAGACCCACGATCAGAATGAAAATAACTTCACTGATAATTCTCCTCCACTTCACTATGTGTTTCCTATGAGATCATAGGTTTCATGCTTCTAATCATCCTTCGTTTCACCATAAGAAAGCCTTCTTATATAGGCTTGGAGAGGCCCAACCACTTGAGATATCTTTAGGGTAAGTTGAGGATTTTCCTCCTTTAGTTAGGGATCTTCCCTAAGATCATGGCTTGATCAAGGATTCGAATCCAACTGTCTTCAAAGATTGAAGAGATCTTTCCACCATTCTTCTCAACAAACCAACTGTTGCCCATAATAGATAGCGCTCCAGCAAAAGGGAAATCAGAGCGTTATAACACTCCGTAGTAATGTATAGGGGGGCGTCAGCACTCCTGACAGTAGAAGCACTCCTCCAAAAGGGCAGATGGAGTGTTATAACACTCCCTGATAGTCTATAGGGGAGCGCCAGCACTCCTGAGAGAGGTATAGGGGAGCGTTCTCCTCTAAAAACTCAAATTTTTTGGTTCTTTCAAATGGAAAGAGGTTCATAAACCCAGTTAACCATTCCTCTTCTTCCAAATCAAATTTTTGAGGTGTTTCAAATGTCTTTCTGATGTCGTTATAGGTACGACATAAGCATTATGGCAATATGTTTTTCCTGACACTTGCGACACTTGTGAGCAAAATGCGACACTTGTGACACTTCTAATGATGACACTTGCAACACTATCGAAGTGAGTAATTTTGATGTGTAACAGATTTCCCCCCAAAGTATGAAGTTAGAAGATGAGAATTGATAAATGAAATGATTTGTATACTTTCAAGAAAGGGTATAGATGCAGAGAACCTGACAAAAGCTGCTCACAAACATCCAACAAATATTATGACATGTTTCAAACCCAAGGTAGGCATACTTATGCTTGGGTGATAAAGACTTGCAAGGTATCGCCGCCATAAAATACACTGCGGATCCATAATTGTATTGATAAAAGGTATAGCCACTGAGGATACAGTGTGGATATATACTCCTATGACTTGAAATGATCGTAGCCACGAAGAATACACAGTGGATCTACGAGATGATAAGACACAGGCACGACCAATACAAAGTGGATCTATGTGACAGTATATGTGTCATTGTTCAAGAGAAACTCCTTCGTAAATTGGGAAAAGTACATATAAGAGTGATGACTCAACCCAGGGTCTTCTTACCAATCCTGATGTAGTACGAATCTAACCATGTGAATAGATGTACTGATGTCGAACATGGCAGAAACCACTTGATTACCGGTCAATGATGTAAACCGTTAACAAGCGTGAGGGAAATCATCATTAATGTCAATGATTCCCAAGGTACCCTAGTACATTCCAACGAATGTGAATGAATGAGCTGAATTCGAACATCCGTGGAATCATCTGATCAGAGGTCAATGATGTAAAGCCACTGTCGGACATGAGGAGGCCTACCATTGAGGCATGCAGGTCCCAAAGTACTAATTGGTTTCTAAGTCTAGTTCCTATATAATGTGTTGAAGTTGACAGGAATAGACTCGTCGAAGGAGGGCCTTGATGTATCCCCCATCAACGATACGAAACAGACACAGAGATGTAATTGGTAGATCAAATGAACATGGACTGACACGAGTATTGAGACAAGATATTTGTGATGGTTGACTCTCGAGGCAGATACTTCCCTTGAACACTGAGGCACGACAGTGGAGACATGACATGGAAAAAAACTTGATGATGCAGTGGATGTTGTGACTTACGTTAGGTGACCTAAAGGAATGTAGGAAACTCAAAGGATTGGCTCAATGCAAAGGTTCAGTGGATTTAAATGCGTGCAAAGACAAGGTGCCGTGTCCAAGGGAAACCATAAGAGTTACTTGGTGATGTTCTCAAAAATTGCTTGGCTTGCTTCTTTCAAATTTTTCCCCCATCCAGATAGATGAGTACCTCTTTTTGATTTAACGAGCTCGAGGAGGGTAACACATGCTCGATATAACTCACCTTCGGTATGTTCCTCTTCCTTTGTTTAACGAAATGGAAGAAGTAAGTGTTCAGTCCCATATGGGCTTGTCGATGTTTGTTTAGCGAGTCCAAAGACATAAAACTTTAAGGTTTTTCAGGATTATAGAGTCTGGAAAAACATTTAAAAGAGAAATCTCTTAGTTCCTTTTTCGTAAAGTAGTCTGATGAGACCAAAAAAGAGATAAACTATCGTTCAACAAACATTTTCTTCAAATACTTTAATGAGCGTGAAAAGAACAAGGTTGCTCGACAATCTTTTCATGTTTAGAGAGTCTGAAAAGAACTTAAAGATGACTCCAATGTTGTCCTTTTTCTTAATGTTAGTCTTGCAAGGATGAAAAAGAGATAAATTATCACTCGAAAGATGCCCTTTCAAACCTTTTAACGAGTGGGAAAGGAATCAAGATCACTCATCAATATTTTCATGTTTAGAGAGTCTGAAAAGAGCTTAAAGGAGACTCCAGGGGGTTCCTTTTTCGTGTATCCACATAGGTCCGAAAAAGAGATAAAAGTTTACCCAGATGCATTGTCATGTATTTACGAGCACGAGAAAGAACGAAGACTAAGCTCGGTATGCACCCAAATTGAAATCTAGTGGCTTAGCTCTAGAAAGATCATCAAAGGCTGGAGACATGCCCTCCAAGCTTCAATTCATTCACCGACTCTGAGGTCACCACCAATTTCTCCAGTAGATGAGAAAAAGGAGAAGGGTGGATGAAAAGAAGGTTCAAGAGAGGTGACTGTTTCATGTTTTAACGATCTTGACATAGGAAAATAACTATGCTCAGGGCCTTTGTTTCATTTTTTAACGAGCTTGCCACATAGAAGAAAAACTATGCTCATGACTACTTCTTGATCATGGCTTCCAAGAGGGTAATGCTCTGGAAGGATACCATGTCAAGGGAAAAAACTCGATCATGGCTTCTAGGAGATCTTCGCTGGATGGAAGATAATCACTCGGGAAGGAACACATGTCAAGGGTCACGATAGGAGTAAGGAGATCAGGTTCCAATAATCCTGCTGAAGAAATCACCATGTCAACTACCGGATCCAAATCATCAAAAGTCAAAGGCATGGGAGGTGATAGAAAATCGTCATCGAGAGGGGAGATAGACTGTATATCTACCTGAATTTCTTCACGAGGGGGAAGAAAAGAGGATCGATGATGGTGATTATCCCGAGGTAACTTGTCAATACGAAGAATTTCTGGAATAGATTCATCAAAAGGAAAAATTGGGGAAATGCAGTCGATTGTAGACGACAAGGAACTCAACCGTGATTGGATCGAGGAACTTTCAGGCACCAAGAGAGGTTGGTCATCCGACGAGGGAGAAGCAGATTGGATAGAAGCGTATGATGTTTCAGCTGGACTAAGTGGCAGATGACCAAGGTACAAGGTACAATCCAAGGGTTAGATGATTCCAAAGATTGATAAACCGCGATCAAAATCATATTGACAGTGGAAATATGATGTGTAGTGGGTGGAAGTGGTGTAGGGAGGGTACCCATGAAGATAGAATATTTTAGTAAGCCAACACTAACACTTTCATACATGATCTTGTGGTCTCCCAAGAAAGGAATATTGTTGGTAGCGGGAACGCGAGCATCGGTCGTGCAGAAATCCAACTAATCAACAGTGACAATTTTTCCCTTATGAGGAAATTGTACACATCGAAAGACCGACAAGGCAACGACAGTCATAGCATAAAACCAACTTCTTCCAAGTAACAAGTTGTAATCAAGGGGAGAATCAACCACCTTGACATCAACAGTAACAATTTTGCCACCCAATTGGATGGGTAGTGACTGTAAAAGCCCATGGGGATGAAAACCTCACCCATCGAAGTCATGTAACATCATTGGGGATTTGTTAAGTGTGGGTGATTTAAACCTTTCCAACACGCCAAAGACATGACACAAGTCGAGGCTCCCTCATCTAGAATAGTTCGGTGGATTTGTTGGTTGTGAACAACAACATCAACTTGGAAAGAAAGTTGGTGGGAGATTCGAGACGCATAATTATCTAGGTTAAACATGATATGGTTGGACGACTCAGGATCAAAAACACCGAGAGCATCCAAGAGAATTCTACGTTGACTGGGGCAGTGCTGTAGAACTTCTAACACAGACATAGCACACGGTGCTTGAGCCAAATCTTCAACAATGTTGTAGTTCTGGGCGGCACGTGAACTAGGATTAAAGGTAGCTTTATGTATAGTGCTCTTAGGAGGGCATAAGATAGAGTCAAACATGGGTTTCTTAATCTGAAGTGGTCCAGACGGAGGATTAACCGATGGAGGACTAACAGAGGACGATGATGGATCCGATAAATTACCGGTACCGTTATTGTCTTTTCCTTTATCAGGGTTACTTGGTGTGTCATATGTCTTAGAGCTAGTGGTCAAATTGATCCCATTAAACATATAAATATGTGCACTCGATGAGGCCTCATCATGAGGATCGCTAGAACTACCCCCAGGAGAGGGGGTTTGAGTAACCATGGATTACTGTTGTGGAAAAGGCTGAGTAAGCACAACAGGTTGTGACTTTCCTTGGAAAATTTTGCCACTTCATTGCGAAGTGGACAATCTCGAGTGTAGTGATCGTCACCACAAATGATGCACGAGAATTTCAGTTTCTGTTGTGGTTGATTTTCGGTAGCAGGTGTTTGATTTTTTGGTTGTTCATTATTATTTTTTGATTTGTGTTTTGTCTTCTTCTTACCTCCAGATTGTTGTGAAGGGGAAAATTGAACTGCATTCACCTCATAGATCTGAGTTTGGGGGGAGGTAGAGGAGAGTGTGAGTGATTGGAAAATAGATTGAGTTTTGATGGAACCGATAACACCATCCACATGAGATGAGGAATATGGTTTGGATGGATCAGTATTAGCTCGAGCAGCATTCAGAAGCAAATCACACAAAGTACCAGATTGGGAATAAACCAAATCTAAATACTAAGCCCGGGCGATGGCTTGTTCCTCTGTGACTGCACCACCCATAGTGGCATCAGGAGCAATCGGGCGTAACAGTGATTTAGTAAACCATTCTACAAATAGTATGTCAGGAATGACTTCCTTAATCATCCTTCGTCGTAGCCTCCACTCTGAATATGGTCAGAGATATGCACGGAGTTAGTTTGACGAATGGAGGTCAAGAGTTCAGTACCCGTCTCATAGTGGATAGGCAGTTGAAAGTGCGTGAGGAAAGACATGGCAAGGGAATTGAAATCATGAAAAGAAGCACGTGGTAGTTCAATATACCACTTTGTTGCCAAACCAGTAAGTGTTCGCTGGAAAAGACGCAAACATACAGAATCATCCATGAGGGAGCTTGATGAACACCATAAATGGAAAGTCATCACATGGTTGTTCGTATCTTCACTAGGGTTTCCGTCAAATTTCAAAATATTAGAAGGAAGTTTAGCTGGAATGACTGGCCAAATTGGTGAATGAAAAATAGGATCATTAGTTAACCGAGACAAGTCTGGGAGATCCAAAGTCGCAAGGAAAGGTAGTTGTCGGTTAATTTTTGAATGATACTGATGTGGCATAGGAACACCAGTAGGACCATAAACTGGGTTAGGTGGATAGTTGTAACCAGTAGGTCCTCCTACATACAGTTGTTGCTGGCCAGGATAAAAAGGATTCGATGATGAATGAGAAACATTTGTATAACTTGGTGGGTTCTGAACATTATAGGCTGGGTGATTTATTTGGCCATGAGGAGGATAAACATTTTTCCCTTGAGAATGGTAAGGAGTAGATCTCGGAGGCAGATACACATTAGACCCATGAGGAGGATAAGACTGTGGTCCTGGAGAACTCCAGGTGGTGTTTGGGATGCTGCCCGAATAATATTTTCCGTAAGATGTTCCAAAAGGAACAGGATTGGATACTCCTCCTAGTAGGTTATTATACGATTGCCCCCCAATGTGGGGTTGAGTAAAAGTGCCTCCTGAATATACTCCCTGGGATTGTGAAGGGTTTCCAACAAACGAGGGTTTCCCCCCTGTCAGCGGTGGATTTACGATTGGGGTATGACTGACAAACGAAGGTTTCCCTCTAGGAGGAGCATGAAAAAGGGGTTGTCCCCTGGGAGGGGTAGGCCCACCATGGAAAGGTAGTCCTCCAGGAGGAAAAAGTTCGTTGGATGGTGGTTTCCCTCCAATCGGTTGTGTTTATCCAGTAGGAGTCTGTGTTCTTGGGTGAGTAGATGTCCCAACATGATCGTGTGGAACATATGGGGCTGTAGAGTAAAAGCATGTAGAAACGATGGTAGAGATTGAAGTGCTTTGAAGATGAGTAGAGGTGATGAGTCCAGCATTAGGATGGACTTGTGCTGGTGTAATAGTAGGGTTAATAACCTGATCGACTGGGTGATTCATGGTTTGACCGGATGGTCCTGTTTCACTAGGAGGCTCATGAGGATGAAAAGGTTGTCGAAAAGATTCGAAATGTTCATAAAGATCGCGTCCCGATGAAGTCCTCCATACAGAACGAGTAGGTGTGGGATTGGTTTCTACTGCAGTGCTAGGATGTACCGGAGTCCTATACTCATCACCAAAGATTGGTTCTGTGGATCCCATATATGTTTCGGTAAAAATCCTCTCCGGTAATCATGGGATCTCTTCTTCTATGACATTCCCAAGGGAGTCTAAACAAACCAAAAGTGGTTCGATAGGAGTCATCGACACAAATGTAGTGGGATTTTCAACTGTGACCAAAGCGCCTTCTGAGTTATCTAACGAAGGAGCAATAACACTGCCAGCATCAGATTGATTTTCTACCTCTCTACAATAGTTTTCTTCTGGAGGGTTAGGATGTAAGGGTTGATAGCCTTCCGGAGGTAGCCCTTGCATCCTACGTGATCAGTGAAGACCTTTATTTTCTATGGGATCAATTGTGGAGAATAACAGAACACACTGAAAATCTAGGGCCAACTAATAAAAAGAAACAACATACGCTAATAAAATCTAGGAATCAACCAAGCAAACAAAACTTCTCTCAATGATCGTACTAGTTGGTGATGAAATCCAACGTCGCGCGATCAAGTCCAGAAGGGGCTAGGATATGGTGGAATAGTTACAATGGCGACCTGCTTAACGGACTTTCACCTTGGTGCAAGCTTCCACACAGTAATTGTGGATTTACCCTCCAAGGAGCTCGAGTGAGTTTGACCAATGTCTATTCCAGGTATAGTGAGACATCCCTTCACTGTTACTTTGTGTAAGTACCTAAAGATTATGGCAACTAAAGACACCAATTTGCAGTGAGTCCTTGGGCAGGTATAGTCGACAGTCTAATCCAAAATGTATGGGTAGGATAACAAGTCCGAAATCAACCCATGAGGCTCCCACACATAATCATGGGTATACCTCCAAGCGACCCCCAATATACAATCCGACCACTACAAATAGTTGAACCACGGAGGGATAATCTCCATAATTCGCCCGAATGCAACCTCGTGCATAACCCCTGTGTGAGAGGGGGATCCCAGAAAACCAAAAAAACAATTGGATTTGACTCTCCCTAGCTCAGGATGATAATTTTTGTTTTGAAAACTTTGGAGAGTTGTACTCACAACCTAATACAAAGTGCTAACCCTAGTCTACTGTTGGTGGAAGATCCTAAAAATAGAAATGTTCTAGATAATTTTTAATTAGCGTTCATTTTACAACTGTTCTTTACTGAAAGGGTGCATGAAAGTGAAATTGATGGAATGAGGACCCAATTCCCAAAAATATGCATGAAAGATGATAAACAATCATTTCTTTTCAATGAATGCCTATTTAAGGGAAAGAGAAAGAGTCGTTTTCACTTCCAAACACTAATATGAAATGTCCTCAATCAATTGGTTCTCAATCGAATCCAATGCAATGCTAAAACATTTTCAAAAATGCCTTCTAATATGCAAACCAATGACTAAAATGTATCTTTGTCATTTGTATGCGAATGATGATTAAATGCAAAAAAATTCTCTTGCTAACTACCCTTTCAGATCAAGGAGATTCAGACAAGTATAAGTAGATTTCGCACAAATGACACACACCCTCTTGCTATTATTGAAACACGAAGCGATTAGAAAACAAAAGATAACACAGCAAAATCAAACAATTCACACAAAAGAGAGGTGTTTAATAATGATGACCTTAAAGAACCAAATAAGATTATTCACAGATTTCTGATGCCCTTCACCAGAGTTCCTGCTCAGTCAGATAGGAGAGAAGAAAGCAGTGGATTGATTTCAAGCTCTCAACAGCAGAAAAACTCAAAAATAAGGAAAAAGGACACAAAATATGAAAAACAAGGTGCTTATTCCTCAGAAGGAAGGATGGCAAAGGTCAATAAGAAGAAGCATTGAATCACAAAGAACCTCAACAAGTGAAAAAACAGGGTCTGGACCTCAGAAAATGCAATTTTGGAAGGTATTTTTGCAAAGGAGAGGCTGGCGCTCTGGTGTAAGGGAGAACATAGCATTATAAAGCTCTATCTAAGACTTCCAAGGAGTGCTGGTGTTGGGATAACATAGGCACAGGGGCACCAGGCTTCAAAAACTCAGAAAATTGTCCAAAAACCGAAAAATTCAGTCAAATTTTTGTCAATCAAGATGCATGTGATAAGCTAAGGATTCAATCAGCAAGTGTGATCAGACATATGAGGTGAACAAGGCCTAAAATAGCAAAAGGGTAAGACAAGGTCTATGAGGAAAACCAAAAAGAAAAAGTTTTGATTTGTTCCCCAGTGGAGTCACCAATTTCTGTTGAAGGAAAATCTCCCTGTGGACAGGTAGATCTCCTCTTGAGAGCTAGACTCTTAACTCTTAAGACAAAAGATGCTTATCATGGTCACTGACTTCCTTTTAGATCTAGATAAACTAACATGTGAGGAGGAAGGAGGAAAGAAGTACCTTTTATCGGCGTTTGTCCCTGCACGATCCGAGTTGAGCTCCAACCTTGAACTCTTTGATGAACCCTGTAGACAAACAAAAGTACAATCACTTCCTACTCTACTAATATTAGATCGAAATAGACCTATCTATTACAGAAAAGTTCATGTGAGATTAAGCATGAACTAGAAATAAATAGGCCAAGCATATTATATTGATGAGAACAACAATGAAGGAAACTTACAACCGTAGATGCGAGTGCAACAACTTCATCAAGTCCTCCTTGTCTAACCCTTGCTCAAAAGACCCACGATCAGAATGACAATAACTTCATTGATAATTCTCCTCCACTTCACTATGTTTTTCCTATGAGATCATAGGTTTCATGCTTCTAATCATCCTTCCTTTAACCATAAGAAAGCCTGCTTATATAGGCTTGGAGAGGCCCAAACACTTGAGATATCTTTAGGGTAAGTTGAGGATTTTCCTCCTCAGTTAGGGATATTTCCTAAGATCATGTCTTGATCAAGGATTTGAATCCATATGCGTTCAAAGATTGAAGAGATCTTTCCCCCATTCTTCTCAACAAACCAACTGTTGCCCAGAATAGATAGCGCTCCCCCAAAAGGGCAATCAGAGTGTTATAACGCTCCCTAGTAATGTATAGGGGGGAACCAACACTCCTAACAATAGAAACGCTCCTCCAAAAGGGTAGATGGAGTGTTATAATGCTCCCTGATAGTCTATAGGGGAGCGCCAGCACTACTGAGAGAGGTATAGGGGAGCATTCTCCTCTAAAAACTCAATTTTTGTGGTTCTTTCAAATGGGAAGAGGTTCATAAACCTAGTTAACCATTCCCCTTCTTCCAAATCAAATGTTTGAGGTGTTTCAAATGTATTTATGATGTCATTATATGTACGACATAGGCATTATGGCAATATGCTTTTCCTGACACTTGCGACACTTGTGAGTAAAATGCGACACTTGCGACACTTGTAATGATGACACTTGCGAAACTATCGAAGTGAGTAATTTTGATGTGTAACAAGAGTGACCCTGGAAAGGAACCTACTATGCCTCAGCAGGTAAATTTTAAATACAGTAACAACTTATGACTACAATGTCAACTAAATTTCAGAAATTTCATTATTTTTTTCTGATATTATTGCAATATTTAATTTTTTTAATGTTACAGGTGAATTTCATAACTTTTATTGATTGATTTATTGGGTCAACTTTTGTCCAGGGTGACTGTGGCAGAAAATCACCCGCTACATCTGTCCAAGGTGATCGTGGAAAGGCACCCACTATGCCTCAATTGGTAAATGTTAAATACAATAACAACTTATGACTACAACAACAAAAAATTCTGAAATTTTGTTATTTTTTTTTTTGATATTACTGCAATATTTCATTTTTTTAATGTTACATGTGAATTTCATAAATTTTATTGATTGATTTATTGTGTTAACTTCTGTCCAGGGTGACTGTGGCAGAAAATCACCTGCTACATCTGTCCAGGGTGACCGTGGAAAGGCACCCGCTATGCCTTAGCAGGTAAATGTTAAATACAGTAACAACTTATGTCTACAACAACTAAATTTCTGAAATTTTATTATTTTTTTCTAATATTACTCCAATATTTCATTTTTTAAATGTTACAGGTGAATTTCATAAATTTTGTTGAT
>SNQJ01S0003528.1:9770-34550 GCA_010110895.2 Picea sitchensis | reverse complement strand
AAATGAAAATGCACAAAATTTTATTTGGATTTTGATTATGACACATGCTAGTGTATCTATAAATCTCTGAAGTTGCAATTTGTTTTTATTTGACAAATTGCGCGTTCGTAATTGAAATAGAAATTTGTGATATGAAATAATAAACAAACACTATCCCATCCAAAAAGAAGAACATCTATTTATACCATTTTTTTTATAGACAATATAATTTTATGCTTTATTTATTTATTTAACATTTATAAAAATAGATATTTTACAAGTCTCCTCTAGAAATTCCTCAACCTCAAAACATGATAAATTTTTAGTACCATAGTCCAAGGCTATTTCCATGAGCTAAAAAAAAAAAGGTGAATCCATGAAGATGTTCCATGGCTATTTCCATGAGCTAAAAAAAAAGGTGAATCCATGAAGATGTTCCCATTTTCTAGTGAAATGAGGTGATGAAATTTTGACATTTAACATATTTTTTAAATTTAACCTCTTGAAAATCATATATGCCGTGTGAATTTTGATGTGTAGTAAAAAACAAATTTTTGAGAAATAAGTTATACAATACATTTAAAAAAAAATATTAATGTCATTTAATATATCAAATCACATTTAATTATATGTTTTTCCTTGCAAATTTTTGGAAAAGTTAACAAGTGGTTCTTTTTGCAACAAATTATATATATATGAGCATGATCTACTTAGAATGCAATTTATCCCATTTTTTAATTTGTTTTTGCAAAACTTTATTTTTATTTTTTATTTTTTATTTTTCAAATTGTCAAATAAATATTTGAATCACAATTTATATTCCTTTGTGTTCTCAATAGTTTTGTTTCTCCTCTTTACTTAAAATAAAAAACTAGAAATACCCTTTTGAAGAGTAAACATCCATAGGTATCCCACATATTTTCTATAATTGATTGGTTATGTAATTTTTATGCTATTAATGTTCCTGCAAGCACCTTCATAAGCATGATAAAAATTTAAGCATAAGTTTCAAAAGAAAATAATAAAAATATAATATGAAATTGAGAGTGTGAAAATGATAAACCATTGGATAGAGGATTCAATGATGAGTCCATTGACATCAAGTCCACTACCTAAAATGGAAGAGATGGAGGAATTTCATGTAACACCCCTAGTTTTGATCCTTGTATTATCAAAGTGTATATGATAAATAGATGAAGGCCAAACAATGTAATATGCAAATTTACATTGAATAATAATAAAAATATACATCATAGGTTGTAGACAAAGGAGGATGAAAAAGTTGGGGGGCTATGATTCCACAAGAGAGGAAAGAAAGGGGGCTTAGGGGTCTCAAATGGGGCCAAAGTATGATAGTAATATTTTATTTGTAAGCCCAAGTATTTTTCTTTGTGTTTCTAATCTAGATTGGATAATTATATTTTTTTCATCTATCTCAATGCTTTTAGAGAGGAAAAAACTGCAGGAATTATCTTGCAAGGTCATTTTAGTGGTAGGCCCCAGTTTAGAAAATTGGGGTTTAAAACTTTCTAGAGCCATTTGAGGCATCAAAGAGAATTTTTGGGGTCAAAAATTTCCTATGTTTAGCTTGTACACCGCTATGCTGTTTTACAGACCGAAACCTTTCTAACAATGAACAAATTACATGAATCATAGCTCGTAAGAAAAAGTTATGCCTCCCAGAAGTTGACCTACTGTGTTGACCACCAAGGTACGAGTAGATGCCACATAATCCCCCATTAATCATCCATATGGGGATAGCCACATATGGAATTTAAATAAGATTATAGAAGATCCAAAAACTTATCACAATTGAGGGTTAAGGAAGTTGAAGCCTACCCCTAGATGGCTATCATGCAATGTTAAATACTAGGCCGCTAGGAGGAGAAGGGGTTCCATTCTAGAGCATTTTATTTGTTCCATAGTTGAGAAGAGAACCTAGGAGTATTATTTTGAGAGAAAAATGGAGGAGGAGAGATTTTGTAGCATCCATGTAGGCCACAGTTTCAAAGAAAACTTCAGAGAGAGTGTCTCTTTGTTTGTACTTGCATCTGAAGAAAAGGGAGCAGAGTGACCTCACCTTCTAGTTGGGGTTTTTCCCATATTGGGTTTCCTAGGTTATATCTTATGTGTATTTGTGGATGGTGTGTGAGTATTTATATCCATTTTTTTTTTTCATTTCAACTATTTTAGACATCTAAAGCAGAAAACCAATAAATAAAGAATCTGATATCTAAAGGAAATTAACATTCACAATAAATATTTTAGTATTTTATTAGATCTATTGTGACGAACTGTCCAATGCAATATCCATGATAGTTTATAGATCATATTGGTATCAAAATAACTTTTATTTGGGTATTTGTGGAAATTTGCAAGGATCCATGAATGTGTTTAAGAATAAAGTCACATAACCCATGGAAGACGAGTCTATTCATAACAACCCTGAAGATACAACAGATGAGATATTTGTGAGGCTAGTAGAGTAAGTTGTTGACATATATTGCAATATGTCCCTCCTCATGGCATATCTAGGAACCAATCTAGAATCATTTGAAGAAGTTGGAGGCTTGAACTCAAATATCATATCAGATGGGAAACCAGGGGGACAACGGAGACCCAAAAAAGGAGTCATGGAAAGAACCCCATAAAGAGTATCCGAGTTCTAGTATCATAAACCCTTCATAATATTTATTCAATATGGAAGAAAAAGTGGACATAAAGCCATACCAAGATGAGATTGATGTATTAAACTAAATCATTGGTTGCAACAAATAGAGGTTTATTTCAACATTCACCATATAGATGAAGAACAAAATACATCATTTGCTAGACTGATGTTAGAGGGCCATACTTGAACCTGGTGGGAAATCCATACAAAAAAACTTAGGCTAGAAGGTGATTCACCAGTAATTAGGTGGGAGGAATTCAAAACCCTCTTCAAGTCCCAATTATACCCTATCTGGAATGTAGAGGACCAATGGATTTGGTGGCACTACTTTAGGCAGAAGTAAGGGTATAATTTATAGGAGTACATTACTCAGTTCAAAAAGATGGCCATCATTCTAGGTATATCTCCCAAGAACCCAAAAATGAGCCTCAAGTATCCAGGGGGTCTACATATCCATCTAGGAAAGAAAGTGATGATTTTCAATCCAAGGAAAGTGGACGAGGAATATGTATAGGCACATTATTTGGAAAAAATAGACTACAAGAAAGGGGAGCCAGGTAGTTCCAAGCATAAAGAGCACCAAGAATCTTCCAAGGAGCTAAAGAAGAAGTGGAAAGGGGAAAGGATAAGAAGATGAAATCCATTGTACATTAGTGCAAGGATCCTAGAAACCATTGTAACCATTGTTATATTCATGGGTGCACTAAGAAAAAGTGTTGGAAACTACATCCAAAGTTGAACCTAAATAATTGCACAAAGGATGCAAAGAAAAAGAACATTCTAGCCACAAATTCGAGTAATTAGTTTGAAAGAAAATTCGATGTGGATGAGAATATTGTCTGCATATCAACGCAAAAGGAGGTGAATCTGAGTAGCCTTTATCACCAGGAAGAGAACGAGATGACCAAACTCTTCCACATTGAGATACAAGTCAAGAAGACCAAGATATATTCCCTATTTAACTCTAGTTCACAGTATAATATTATAGCAACGGATCTGTTCAACAAGCTTGGATTGGAGGTTTTTGATCATCCTATCCCATATCCATTGGGAAGGGTAAACAAGGATATAGAGATTAAGGAAATGAAACAATGTAAGCTTAAATTTGTTGTAAGTGATGATTTTATTAATGAAGTGGAATTGGATGTATTACCCCTTAACATATGTGGAGTAGTGTTTGGAATCCCCTACATGTATATGAGGGATGAAATATCCATGCATAGAGTCAACTAGTACCGACTAATCAAGGATGAGAATTCCTACATCATCAATACACATAAAGGAAATCTAAATATGTCATTGGTAAATGCCAACCAATCCAAGAAGTTGATTAGTTCTAGTAATAGATATGTTTTAATTTTATTAAGATCAAATAAATATGAGGATGATTCGATAATAGTAAAGGAATCCTTGGAGGGGTGTACCAAAGAGTTAAAGCAACAAAAAACACATCAAGGAAATCCATTGCATTCTTCTAGGATTGATGGTCCTCATTTATTGTCAAGAAAGAATCATCATTGAAATGGACACTGACAAGTTGGCCGCTTTCAGGCCCAAGGAAGGGAATTCCTCGAATGTCTCCCAGAATCACCCGAGAGTTAAGAAGGTATCCCAAAGCTTCAACTGCCAGAACATAGAGCATTTAAGATAGCAAACATCCTTGCCTAATGGATCTAAACAACACTATCTCCTCGGATTTGCACCTATTGATAGAGAGATAGGTTGAGGCACTAGCAAAGAGGGTTTCTACACTATTGATGAACGCTAGACCAAACCCCAAAGCATTTAGCATGGCCAGAATGAAGGTCCACTCAACCCAGTCATAGGCCTTTTCAAAGTCAATTTTGATGAACAAAGCCTCTAGGCTAGTAGAATGAGCCCATTCCATGCTCTCCCAAACACTAATAACATTATAAATATTGTACCACCGACGGATGAACCCCCTCTGTTTAGGGTAGATGATCTTAGGTAGAATGTGCTTCAGCTGACAGTGTGAGAACTTTGGCCAATATTTTGTAGGAAGTGTTGAGTAGAGTAATAGGCCACCAATTGGTGATTATCTTAGGGTCCCGAGACTTCAAGATAAACTGAAGAAGTACTTGGTTAATTCCCCCCATGGAGAATTAGATTAGGGATTCCTTGTAACCACAAAGATGATCAAGGACAATAAAATACCTTGTCGCCTTATAGAATTCACATGGAAATCCATCAAGCCCAAGGGATCATCTCAACTGCATCAGCAGCTCAGAAGAGGGGATATGTCCATGGATCGGGCCTATGAATCTCTTGGATGTAAGACATATTTATTATGTATAATGCATCATGGATGTTTCCCCTGGTATTATATATCATGCATGTGTAGTATTCTCTGATGAATTGCCTTTGTTTGACATAACAATCTACCCCTAGGGACAGCCTAGGATGACTTCATGTGTTTCATACGAGCTTCCTTTACATGTGTCTCATTATCACCTTTTTAGATTTATTCATTATGAATTGAACTGTGCTTTTGAGAGGGACCAGAGACCACCACTTAATCCAAGAAGTTTGGATGCTACCAAGGGAAACAATCCTGCACACCCAAAGATTGACCTATATATATTAGAGAGACAACCTAGATGACAACAGAGCCCAGAGACCCCTTCGTACAAACCCACCAACACCTCTCAAGTTTATCCTTCTTGTGGGGGGGGATAACAATAGGGATAGGTCTCATCCTCCAAGGTTGGACCAGAAAGCCTCTGCTAATGCGAGAGATGACCAATGACCTAAGAACAATACCCCTTTATGCGTGGGTGATGCATGCTTTGGAAAAAAATCACTTTGTGACTCAGAATTATTACCAGGTGTTAATTGGTAGGGATGATGATGAGATGGATGTCTTTATCGATGGTTCTCAATGAAATATAATTCTTGGAATGTAAGGGGTCTTACTTACACATTCAGGAAGACCATGGTTTGCAAATTTCGGTCATTGGTTTCCAAATTGGAAATCTTGTGTCTACAATGAGTTAAGGTGATTGGTTTCATGTTGTGCATGACCCTGAACTACATTTGGCCTGGTGTTTCCATGTTTCATACCAGGCACGAAGACGAGCAAGGGGGGGCAACCACTTTTATCTCACCTAAGCTAGTGACCTACATTATTTATCATATAATTGACCCTTCTATTAGAGTGGTCTGGGTGATCCTTAATATTGATGGCAAGGTGTTCGTCCTTACCAATTTGTATGAGCCAAATGTTGTGGTGGAAAGAGCTAGGTTGTGGGACTGGCTAGTCGAAATTCCCCTAGAGATAAAATAACTCATATCCATAGAGTTCAATAATGTGGAGTCCCAGGACGACAAACTAAAGGTTAACCTTGTTTTCATGCCTCGGTGGGAGTGTACATCCTAGAATTTCCTCAAGGCCATACTTGTCCTTTATGACCCTAACAGGGACCGATGGACTGAGTTGTAAGAGCTACGGTTCACCTAGTCAAACCTAAGGGATGGATTTGAAAAAGTAATGAAGTGGCTAGATAAAGAAGAAAAGCACCACCTTTTAGGAGTAAGCTAGCTCTACTATGGTCAGGTTCTGGTAAGATAAGGTCCTGAAAGAGCATCTTGTATAGAAATGCTCAGGGCCAACCAGGTAAACCAACCCCACAAATGAAGGTAAGGTCCTGAAAGGCTCTAAGAGGGTTGAACTTGAGTATTTCCTATGCATAGCTCAGGCTTTGAGGGGAATAAATATAGTTCACTTACCTAAACATAAGGCATAACGTAAAGAATGAGAATGATAATGAAATAGAGACAAAAGAAAAGAGTAATTACAATGTAATTACATATATAATAACAGCTCGAAGTTGGTCAAAATGAAGTCAATTCGAATGAATTCAATCTTTTGTTCTTCTTTTTTCTTCTTTGTTCTTCCAGTAATTCATTATATATGTAATAGCGCTTGAGAAAAGACACAACTCCTTAGATATTTTAATAGACTCTGATTCTACAACGGATATCTATAACGTATTGACTCGTATCATGTTGGTAACTAGAAGGATCTCATGACTTTTCTTTCTTCCCCTCAAAAGAAAGAAAGAGCTCTCTTTGTCAGGACTTTCCTGGACCAATTTTGGTAACTGGACCGACTGGCTATCACTAAGTTGAAGTTATGGAGTGAGCCTTACTGGCTGGCTGTAACGAACTTGGATTTGTCAAGATACTTATCTATAGGATAGGATGGGGGGGCGTTGTAAAGACCTGGCTTTGGCCTTGACTTACTTCCTGGCCCAAGACACCACTACTACGTTTTCCCTGGCTAGCCCTGACATTATATATACTGCTATTTACCTCCTCATAGATTTTCCTCTCGTCTTGTCAGCTTATCCCTTAGAACCTCCTCATCAAGGAGAACATCTTTACCCACCGAATACAGACCTTTCTACACCTTTGGCCACACCTTTCCTTTGGCTACAACTTTGACCACCACCAACTAGATTCATACTATAGAACATATAAAGGAGATCAACTGGGAGCGTTCTTTATCGAAAGCTTGGAATGGCCTCTTTTATTTCCCAATGGGATAATTTGGTACAATCCCAATAACTTGGGTGGAGCTTTATAAGTAAGCTGGATTCTATTTCATTAAGTAGTTGAATCGATCCTTGTAGATAAGGAAGATCGACCGACTGAATGAAACCAATAGGAAACTTCGTTACATTAACTTCATTACAACTCCAATAGGAGAACACCAATACGTTTTCTTGTTTTCCAGTAGGAGACTTCATTACAACCCCACCAGTAGGAGACTTCTTTTACCGATTACTTCAGGAGAATAGCTGGTAGCCGCTAAGCCCGTTTAATAAGCCCACCAAAGAGAACATCTTTACACACCAAATCCATTCATTTACTACTTATTTGGAGGGGTTATATCAATATATTCTTTTATTACTTATCTGGAAGGGTTAGATAGATTGCTAGATAGATTGGGAGCTAGGTAGGAAATATAGGGACAAACAACTAGACAGATATTTATTGAGGAGTAGGCAAGCTGGAAGGCAAGCATTAAAGCATTAAAGTGGGCAAGCAAGGATCAGGTCACAAAATTTCTATATGATTTTCGGGATGGAATCTTTTTCTTTAAGGTTCAGTGCCTTTATGCTTGCTCGCTAGGGGTAGGTCTGCTGTTTTGGGGCAGGACGGGGCAAGGCAGGTGGGGGGCACAGAATGAACCCATTCGGGGTGGACGCGTCGTGGGAGGGATGTTGTGATTTCATTTATACTTTGATGCTTATTTACATTGCACCCAATCGATGTGATTTTTTCTTGATTGATTGATTCGCGTCGACAAAGATTAATTGATTGATTGACTCACCTCATAGACTTTGATTGATCACGCATACTTACACCAATCCTTTTTCAAGTGATCATTTTCACTAGAAATCTTAAGTAACCAATCCTCATTTGAGTGAACGATGAATACTTTCACCAACATTTTCGTAGTCTAGGTGAGAAGGCATAATCCAAGAGGAGAATACTCATGGGCTTACTTAGTTACTAATTGATTTACTTCGTGATTGATTGTTTCGATATAAACCTATACCTATAAGCGCTTGACTGTAAGGCAGAACCCTAAGGTAGAATATACTCAGGTCAGACATGACCCAAAGGCATACTCAGGTCAGGTAGACTTAGGTGAGGTAGATTTAGGTAAGTTAGATTCAGGTAAGGTAAGCTCAGGCGAGACAGATTCAGGTGGGGGCACCGCAAAAGATATATTTGAATGACCCTCTAGTATTGATTAATGACCCACTAGTATTGACCTAACTACTTTCATAAAAGTGAGCAGCTGATACAAACCACTTTCATTAAAACTTCAAGGATTCAAGGATAGCATGCATAAGCATAAAGTAAGGACTCATTTCACCTATCTTCCATTCACACTTATATTCCTTTTTAAGATTATAAGGTCAGGACCCCAATGGGTGGTGCCTACCCTCAAGCATAAGGTTAGGACCCCAATTGCGATGCTTACCTTCCTCCTTCATAAGCACGTAAGGTAAGGAACAAGTTTACTTATCTACAAAGGACCTTCTTAGAAGTGAATTTGGACCAGCCTAGGAAGGGCCTTATTGTTAGGTCATCACCTTATGCCTTATTCAGATTTGGGGGGAAATTACTGCATACAGTGTGAGAAGACAATAGCTCTGGGGTAAGGTAAAAAGGTTAGGGGGTTAGAACCATTACAACATTCAAATTTTTTTATTTGATTAAGATGGAGTACCCAGGGTAGGCATTGATGATCTTGAAGAGTATTCAAATGTTAGGAATCTTGGTGGAGGGTGAGGTAAGGTTGGGAGAGACAACTAGGAAGGAGGGTGAGACCAGACGTAAGGCATGGGACATACTTATTATTTTCTTGTTTTCCTTTGAAACATGTATCAAGAGAAACATGCAACACTCACTTCATTATAAAACATTAAGAATCTTGAAGCCAAGGAGGGTGAGGCCAGGTCGGGATAGACATATTTTATTACTGACTGGTATTGACCTAATATTTCCTTCAACCATTTTCTTTAAAGGTGAGCATTCATAAGAAGCGTACGTAAGGAGAACAATCTCACCTACCTTCCTTCCTTCATACGTGTAAGAAGGTAAGGTCCGATAGCGCCTACTTTCCTTTTGAAGCCAAGGCCTCCTTCATAAGTTAAGGTAAAGACCTCAATTAAACATGTCTATGAAGATAGGTCACCCACCCTAATTCATCATTGTCGTCATTGTATTAACTTGAGAAGGTATTAAGAACCTATTGCAGCGCCTACTCTATTTAGTAAGAAGTGTAAGATAAGGGAGAAGCTGTATCTTCCTTTGTAAGCATAGGGTCAGGACCAATTGTACCCTCAACAACTGGCTAACCGGGCACTCTATAAGACATCGTCAGATGAGTAGGTTGGCTAACCGGTAAGTCACTTGTCAGTTGGAGGTGTTTTTATAGGCATACATAAGATTTTTATAGGATACTAAATTGATACCACCCAATAGGGAAATAAACCAAGAAATATATTTATTTCCAGAGTCTCCATTGTCGAATATTGGGCTATATAGACAAACTGTTATAGAAGCAAATGAATTGAAGAAGCAATTGGAGCAACTATTTGAGCAGTGTGTGATTCGACTAAGCACCTCACCCTGTGGGTCACCTATCATAATTGTACCAAAGAAAGATGGGACTTGGTGAATGTGTATTGACTATAGAGCATTAAACAAGATTACACTAAAAAATTGGTACCCTCTACCTAGGATTGATGGTCTATTAGATCAGTTGCAACACACAAAATATTTCACCAAGTTGGATCTCAAATTAGGATACCACCAGGTACACATCAAACAAAGTTACCAACTTAATGAGAACTCTATAGAGTTCTTGTTTTTTGGGGGCCACATTTTTTAACCCATTTTTAAAAATAATGCTACCGATAGTACCCCTCCTTCCCTTTTTAGGTGGTTTTTTGATATATATATCCATCTTGTTTCCACACTATTTTTTAAAACGCTTATTTTTCCATCTATTTGCATTTTTTTTCTATTTTTGTTTACTTCAACAATGTTTTCAGCCATTTTTCAATGCTTCTTTCAATCTCAATTTTTTTTGTTTTTACAATTTAGTTTTTTGAAATTAAGAATTTCCATACAATTGCTTCTCCTTAATTAATTTATGGTTTCATACTTTTTAGATATAGTGGAAAATATCATTTTTTAAGACACGTTTTACATTTACTTCAATATATAGAAAACAATTGTAGTTAAATAACACTATTTTTCAATATTTAGCAAAAATATATCAATTTTTTTTTAAATAAAAAAACTTAAAAAAATAGAAAAACAAAGAATTGAAATTAAAAAAAAATTTAAAAGAAAATTTATATATAAAAAGGATTAAAAAACTTAAAAACCTTGAGAAGAGAAAAGAGAAAATAATATATATATATATATATATATATATATATATATATATATATGAGAAATGAGGGAAAAAAAATTAAAAATCAATTTATAGCCCAAAAAACTATAAAATGCTAAAAACAATAGAAAAAACAAGAATACATACAATTTTTTAAAGTTGAATATATATATGGTTACAAATATATAAAGGGTGGGAATCACAGAACATATCCTAAACCCGTGGGCAAGGCCAGGATCTAGGTAACCCACTATGTAAAGGGAGAAGTGTTGGGCATCTTGCCCTAGCCATCAATGTGAGTGAGCCCAGATCTTAGGCTGCCATGGGACTGGACCTTGCAATGGAAAGAGCAGGCCAATGCTGAACATTGCCCAGAGTGGCCCTCTGACCAACAAACAACCGTGCGTCGATTGTGCACTTTGGCCATAGGGCCACTGAGGGATGATGAACATCGCCCTAGTCCCCCCTCTCCTTGGGACTAGGACTAGGTCTCATGTTGCTGAGGAGAATTTGGGCAGATGCTGACATCTCTCTGCATCAAAATCATTCTCTCTCTCTCTATATATATATATAATTATATATTTATAACTATATTATATAGCTATATACACATATTTATAATATGTAACTTCTTGTATTAGTTATATAATATATATAATGTTTTTAATTTGTAATAAAACTTTGTTTTAATTTTTTTTAATGTTTTTTTTTTTTTTTTTTTTTTTTTTTTTTTTTTTTTTTTTTTTTTTTTTTTCTATTTTTTCGTTTTTTTTCTTAATTTTCTTTTTTTTTTAGGTTTTATTATTATTATTGTATTTTTTTGTTTTATGATTTTCCCATATATATATATATAATTGTTGTTTTTTCACGGAAATATTGAATTTTTTGAGGCTTTTTTCCAAGAGTTTTTTTATGTTTTATTTTTTCAAATTTACTGTTTTGAATACCATTTTTTTAATTTGTTATTTTTGGAGAATTTTTTTTCCCTGTCTTTTGTGTTTTGTTTTGTTTGTTTGAATTTTCCACCTGTCTTTTAATGTTTTTATTTCTTTTAATTTGAGTTTTGAATATATTTTTTTTAATGTGTTTTTCCTTCATTTAAACAAATAATTGTGAAAATTTTCTCCTTTCTCTTTATTTGTTTTTTAATGTAAATAAAAATAAATAAATAAAATAGTAAATAAATTTTCAAGTGACTATTTAGGGTCCAATTCTGGGTTTTTTGTTTGCATAGGGATTTGTTGTCAAGACCACAGTGTCAATTAGGCCATAATTAGCTATAATTTTAAGATTTAAAAAAAAAAAAAATCTTTAGATAGCGTCACTTTGTTTTTGATGACGCACGCTCCCTCCACAACCCGCAGGTCGGAAGGTCCACGCTAACATAGGATATTTCCCTTTACACTGGCCCCAAGAGCTTTCAGAATGCTCTTCTATTTCCCTTTCGGGAAATCTGCACCCAGAATCAACTTCAAGAATTTCCCCCTTGTACTTCGGGAGATCGGACTTCGCACTTTCACGAATCCGTTGGTCACGCACCTTGTTTCCAATCTCCAAAACCTGAAAACAGTCAATGCTGACCCTTCCTCTTTCTCTTTCATACTTTTCCTTATCGCAATTTCGACAGCCGCGGTGTCAAATGACTTGTTCCCGCGATTCTCGAAACCCAATTTTCCGAATTTCTGATGCGCTTACAAAGTTGACTTTTCAATGCCCCTTTACTCCATCGAGACTTCGGACTTCACGATATTTCGAATCTTGATGCAAAGGTTTCAGGACTTCACCCCACGAAACCTCGAAACGGTCAATTGGATTGACTTCTTGTCGAGAGTGCGCCACCTGTCCACTCGTTAACTCCTCTGTAGCCCACACAATCCTTTTAGCTTTCGGGACTTTGCATTTCATGATTTCACGATTCCCATTGCAAAGTTTATGAGACTCCAACCTACGAAACCCCGATATAGAAATCCATGTGTAAATCCAATGGCCCTTGTGGCTTGGATCTACGGTCCTAATCCTCCTGAGCTTAGAACCTTTCGCAGCACTCGTTGTAACTTCCCTACTCCTTCGTGAGATCGACCGGCTCATGGGACTTCATGGTTTCTCCTCAGAGAATTCCGACCGTCTGTTCTTCCTCTGAGAACCTCTGCACCGCTAACCAAGGTGTCTCTCTCTGCGGAATTCGTCCTCCTGCGGTCCCTCGTCACTATGCCTTCCTTCAACTCCTTCGAAGGCTCAAATCCTTCTGAGCTTTCCACGACTCTGCGTCTTTTACAAAAACCCTTTGCACGCACTCCTTGCGGAAAACTTCCAAACACTTCCAAGTGTTGAAATCCTTCGACTCTGTGCACACCTGCAGCAGTAGTCTCTCAATACCTCACTCAGGTCCACAACCCCGAGACTTCACTCAGCCTGTGCACTCCTTGCACGGATCCTTGTGCCTCACTGCACTTCTATGGAAATGAGAAAAAAAGCTTTCTCTCCTGAGCTTTCAGAGACAAACCTCTGAACACTTTGTCGACGCACTCCTTGCGGACGATTCAGCTACACTCCTTGCAGGAACTCTTGCTCATATAGAGAAACAATTGAAACTCATTCCTTTTCCCTTTCCTCTCAGATTTCAGACATTCAACAAGAAATCATTCATACATAACATAAAATAAATTGTATGACAGAAAGAGTAAAACATTCATGAGCATAACATTCAAAGATGCATACACAGAGAATACATGGACACCATGAGTCTGAATCACATCTTTCTTGTATTAATTCAGAACTTCTGTACATGGAGTCTGCTACACAGCTCTCTCTGCTTCTCCTCTATGCTCTTCAGAATTATGTTACAATACACAATGAGGGTGTCTATATCTCGTTTCCCTCTTGCGCTCTAAACTGTCTAATCTACACATTCAATTCTACCTACTTGCATTAACTACCATAAATGCCTTCTATCTACTAAGGATGAGAGAAAATCGCTCAAGGTTCGGTTACATTATACAAGTGCGCCTCCACTTGATGTTTCATTAATGGTTCAAAATATTTCAAAATTTGTGCTGGGTGCTTTTCCAACTATCCGTTGTCTCCACGTTGGCTCGCTTGAGATGCTCCTGTATCATACTCCCTCGCTTGAAAATTTCCATGGGCTCCTGTCCATGAGCTCGTGCACAGTCTGTCCATGCCTCTAGATCTCTGCTTCATTCTCCCAGCTGGCATATTCAACTGGATGGCCCTTCCACCTGACCAAATACTCAAAGTATTGCTTCCATCTGGTTTTCTTGCTCACCCTTTTTTCCAGTATGTGCTCCATTTGCGACTTATCTGCAACTGGCATCTGCTTTGTTCACTGGAATTCTGGTTTTTCATCTCCTGTTCCTATTTCCTCAGCTTTATATGGGTACAAATATGAGATATTGAATATCGGAGAAATTTCGATCCCATCGGGTAATTCAATCTCGTAAGCATTCGCCCCAAATTTCTTCAAGACCCTACACAGCCCGATTTTCTTCATCTTCAGCTTATTATATGTTCCTCTCGGGAACCTTTCCTTCTTCAAATGTGCTAGAATAAAATCACCAACCTCAAACTGAAGTTGTCTTCTGTGCTGATATGCTTTGTGCTTATATTCCTGGCTCGAACTCTGCAAACGCTCCTTCACCTGGCTGTGAAGTTCCCTCATCGCCTCTGCGAAATCTTCTACACTAGAGCTCCTAGTTGCGTTCTGTTCTGAATCCCTCAAATCAAAAATTCCTCTCGGCTGCATGCCATAGACAATCTGAAATGGACTCCACCCTGTTATTCTATTAACTGAGTCGTTATAAGAAAATTCTACCTATGGTAATATGTTGTCCCACTGGCTGTGGTGTTCTATCACCAAGCTTCTCAGCAAGTCTCCCAGACTTCTATTTACTACTTCTGTCTGTCCATCCGTCTGGGGATGATAAGATGAACTACACAACAAGTTGGTTCCCAGCTTCTTCCATAAGGTCCTCCAGAAGTGCCCTATGAACTTGGTGTCTCTATCATAAACTATGCTCCTTGGTAAGCCATGAAGTCAAATGACTTCTTTGAAAAATAGATTCACAATGTGAGTTGCGTCACTGGTCTTCTGACATGGAATGAAGTGTGCCATCCTGGAAAATATATCCACCACCACAAATATTGAGTCAAAACCTCTTTGTGTTCTTGGCAACCCCAATATGAAATCCATGCTGATTGCATCCCATGACCTCTCAGGTATGGGCAATGGTTGATAAAACCCCGCATTCTGTCTTCTTCCCTTCGAATGCTGGCAAATTTTGCATCTGTCCACGAATCTCTTGACGTCTGCTTGCATTCCCGACCAAAAATATGACTCATTCAACTTTGCGAACGTCTTGTCATGGCCAAAGTGTCCTGCCAATCATCCACTATGTTTCTCCTTCAACAAATTCTCCCTCATGGAGCATTTCAGAATACACAGTTGATTACCTTTAAACAGTAATCCTTCCTGGATCATATATTCTGTCCATTGGCTTCTATCCTCGAGAATTGGATTCTTAGCTGCTTCATATGCCTCCTTAAAATCCTGATCATCTGTGTACATGTTCCTGAGATCATCAAAACCCAACGTTTTGACTTTGAACTCCTGCAATAGCAAACACTTCCTGCTCAAAGCATCAACAACTTTGTTAGCAGTACTAGCAATATGTTTAATCACAAAAGTGAAATTCTGCATATATTCAACCCATTTAACATGTCTCTGATTCAACTTCTCCTGTTGATTCACAAACTGCAATGCATGATTGTCACTATACAAGACAAACTCTTTTGGGATCAAATAATGTCTCCATTTCTTCAATGCCTGAATAATAGGATAAAACTCCTTATCATAAGTGGAGTACTTCACTTTCGCCTCATTCATCTTCTCACTGAAGTATGCAATCGGCTTGTCTTCTTGACTCAAGACTGCCCTGATTGCAAATCCACTTGCATCGCATTTCACTTGAAATGTCTTTTGGAAATCCGGCAAGACCAGAACTGGTTGTTCCATGATTTTCCTCTTCAACAGATTAAAACTCTTCTCAGCCGCTTCTGTCCAGTGAAAAGACTTGTGTCTTTTCTTCACTGTGTCCATCATCGGTGCACTAATTCCACTGAAATTGCTGATGAATTTTCGGTATAAACTAGCCAATCCGTGAAAACTTCTCACTTCAAAAATATTCTTCGATGATGACCAATTCTTGATTACCTCCACCTTATCTGGATCCATCCTCAACTCATCTGCAGAAATAACAAACCCCAAGTAAATCAGCTCCGTCTTCATGAATGAGGATTTCTTCATGTTTATCAACAACTTCTCCTACTGCAACCTCTGCATCACTATAACAAGTAGGTATTCCATGGGAGTAGTCTTGATGCAAGGAAGAAGGCATGTATCATTATGAAATATTTCATGGGGTAGTTTTCAACTTCCCTGACTATGAAAAGAAACTCTATACCCCAGTTCAAGCTATCAAGAAGTGGAATCACTATATAATGGGAAAGGAGACCATCAAACACATAGATAACCAACCACTACAATATTTGTAGGCCCAGAGTAAGCTACAACAAATCATGCATTACAAGTGGATGGGGTTTCTACAACAATTTGATCTAGTCATCAAGTATAAGAAGGGGAACAAAAACAGGTTGGTAGACATGCTTTCAAGGCCATCCATGTCCAACATTACAACTTTGGTAACTCTAATGCACATGGAGCCTTTACCCATGATACATACAAAGATTCATACACAAAAGATGGGGACTTCAATGAGGTGTTTTAGAAACTACAAGGATAAATTCATATATAATAAGGTGATGACAAGGATGACTATCATTTTTAGAATGGGTTACTCTACAATATTGACAAGATATGTCTCCCTAAAGGTGAACGATTGTAGCTTATCGGGGAGGCTCACAGCTCCAAGGTTGCACGACAATTTGGTGTTGGGAAGATAGTTGCCAACTTATAGAGGTATGTGTATTGGCCCATAATTAAAGAAGATGTAGCATGGTATATTAGAGGATGTATAATTTGTTGTACCATCAAGCCCAATAATAAGAATCAAGTTCTATACCATCACTTACCCATACCCACTCGACCTTGGGAAAGCATTTCCATGGATTTTGTGGGAGGTTTACCAACAACCAAGAATGGGCATGACTATATATTTGTGGTAGTTGATAGTTTCAACAATATGTGCATTCTCATGCCTTGTAAAATGACCATCAAAAGTCAAGAAGAAACCAAGAAGTTCTTTGAATAGATTTGGGTTCACTTTGGGATACCAAGGAGCATCATATCAGGCATGGATAATAGATTTATCTGTACATTTTTGGACTATATTATGGGAGAAGATGGACACTAAGTTGAAGAGACCTAACACATTCCATCCATAAACATATGGGTGGAAAAACATAGTCAGCAAGACTTTGGTGCATATTTTGAGGGGTTAAAATCAGAAGCATCCAAAGACTTGGGATGGAAATTTGATCTACATACAACACTCTTATAATAGATAAGTCCACACTTCTAGCGATAAGTCACCTTTTGAATCTTTCTTTGGATATTTTCCACCTTCATCCTTGGATTTTGTATGTGTACAACAAGGGTAGTGAGGGATTACCTCACATGAGATGCATTGAGATAATTTTTTTTGTTGATACGAATAGGAAAATCCATTTGCAAGTATACAAGACGTTGAATAAGTCACATGAAAAAAACAAGGCCATAAATAATCAACATAGAACTGAGAAGTTATTCAAAGTGGGAGACATAGTTTAGTTACAACTAAACAAGGAAAGACTATAGGGTCATGGTAAGAAGAACAAGGCTTTTTAGTATGGACCTTTCAATATATTGGAGAAGGTGGGATAGACTCAGTCTACCCCCATACATGTGCATTACTCAGTAGTGAATGTGGAGAATCTTAAACTCTATGAGCTTTCCATGGTGGATTAGGAGGTGGAGTACGTCCTATATACCATAGAGGAATTAGCACAAGATGCTCAGGAAGAGTTGGTAGAAGACATAGTTTCATAGAAGAAGTCTAGAACTACAAGATAGGGGTAGCATGAATTTTGGTAGATGGGTTGAAAGGAAAACTTCCAGGAAAATTAGAATGATACTTCAAGAAGAAGGTAGAAGTCAAAACTTTCTTAGCTTTAGCTAGGACCCATTGATGTTATTCTACACATCAAAACCTTTCCTATGATGAAAATGTCACATCGATTAGAGCTCATCTGCAAAAGTTATGCCCCCCACAAGTTGACCTACCATGTTGACCACCTTCGTACAAGTGGATGCCATGTCAACCCCTATTACTCATGCATATAGGGATAGCCACGTATGGAATTTCAAGAAGATACTAGAAGTTCCAAAAATTATCACATTTGAGGGTTGAGGAAGTTAAAATCCTACCCCTAGACGATTATTGGGAAATGTTAAATACTAGGCCACTAGGAGGAGAAGGGGTATAATTCTTGAGAATTGTATTTGTTCCATAGTTGAGCAGAGCACCTGGGAGTGGTATTTTGAGAGAAAAACAAAGGAGGGGAGATTCTGTAGCAACATATAGGCCACAATGTCAAAGTAAACTCCAGAGAGAGTACCTCTTTCTTTGTACTTGCATTTGAAGAAAATATAACAAAGTGGTCTCACCTTCTAGATGTGTTTTCTCCCGTATTGGGTTTATTGGTTATATCCTGTGTTTATTTGTAGATGGTGTGTTATTATTTATTTATTTTCTCTATTTTTTTCATTTCATCTATTTTGTACATTTTAAGAAAAAAGTTAGTAATTAAAGAATATGAGATCTAAAGGAAATTAACCTTCACAGTAAATATTTGAGTATTTTATTAGATCTATTGTGACAAAATGTCTAGTGGAATATCCACAACAATTTACAAATTAGTTCCCCTAACTCATATAAACCGTGGAGTTAGTGGGGAAGTGAGATATGTGGTCTTCTTAGGAATACAAGTGGTGTGTTGTTAGCATGGAAATATAACCCATGCTTTTGGTCATGCAAAGGGTTATTGTTGAAAGAGTTTTCAATCATTATTCTATAGGGAGATTTTCTCGGAGCCTATTCTTTCATATGATGACTATAATTAAATTATGGGAAATTAACGTCACAAAAATATGGAGAATTATGACTATGTGTATGGTAAATTGTTGTCATTGTGACAACTAAGAATTTCTTGAGTCCCTAGAAGTGAGATTCCCTAGCTAGTCTATGTTGAATCCTAGAAGGGAAGTGGGATATCCAAAGGGAATACGTGGAAGAGAAGGTGATCCCACTCCTTCGGTTGTGTAGGATGAAGGGGAAAGAGATATTGCGGATCGAGATTAATGTGAGAGTTTTAATATTGTGAGTTCTAGGATAATTGGGCTATGTGAGAGGAGTAGATCCAACCATAGGGATTTCGTCCTTGTGGACTCATAGCCTCAACTCAGGGGTGGCCATGATGCATAGAGAGTACCTGAAATAGAGTGCCTATGGTTGGGTGGAATGTACTTCATCTACAACTAGTTGGTGTTCAACTCACAAAAATATAAGTGATATTGTTTATTCATGATTAAGTTGAATTTGATGTTTTTTATGTTATTGATTGAATGTTGTTATGTTTACATGTATACATCTACATATGTATGCATGGTGTTATTGTTAATTGAATGAATGCCCATGTTTGCATAATCTTGCTTGGATGTTTGCATGCATTAAACAATTCATAACATGACATTGTGAATTATGGTATTAGAGCTATAAGATTTGATGTCGACCTAATTAGATGGTTAGGTAAACTAGAATATGGTATCAGAGCAAGAATTAAAAAAAAATGTATATTGAGGAATTACCTTATATCCTCAATGGTGGACATAGGGTATTGGGTACATTATAGAATTGTATCATAGAATAAATTTTAAAATGTTTGGGAGTAATTTGGAGTACCCCACCACCCCAATAATGTACAAGGGTGGTTGGGTATGTTACATTTAACCCCTTGGAAGTTGCACGTACAAAAAGTCCCATACAAAGGGGGAAATATTTTTTGTTTTCAAACTCTTGATTGAGCATTATACCTCGATCAAGGGTTTCTTAAAATATTGATCGAGCACTTTTGATATGATTTTAAAGGACCTTAATTGAGGGTTTATTAAAATATAAATAAAGGTTTTTCTAAGTTAACAAAGTGATTTGATTGACGTATGGACCTTGATCAACGTATTGTTGTAACAAGAAAAAAACAAAAAGGAAAATCACTTAACACATAAAAAAGAATAGTTAAAAAACATAAGAAACGTGATCCAACTCACACATGCTTACTCTGTCATTGCAGAAGGAAAAATAAAAGAAAATTGAGAAATCAAATATTAATCTACATTTATCAATAATCATGATGGGGAATAGGGAAAAGAAGAGAAGTAAACATAATCACCATTGATTTGACAAATATGAAGTGCAAGTGAAGGCTAAAGACGGGATGAGAAAAGGACAACCAACCATGAAAATTCCATGTGAGAAAAAAGTGTAGATTAGAATCTAGGTCAACCCTTTTCCAAATATTCATGACTATTTAGGGCATCTAGTTGAGGGAAATATTGATAATTTTTAACTAGATTTTCCAAATGGATGTTATATTCATAGTTATGATTTATATTCTAGTTTATAATTTTCATAGCATTTTTTATTTATTTTAAACATGTTTTGTATGTAACACGTGTACAAAATTGATTGGGCAATGCAATGAAAGAATCTAACAATAATTTGCATGATCCTATCCCTTCTTGGGTTTCAAGATTTACTATAATTTGTAGTGGTTTTCAAAAAGGTGGAAACTGAGTTTGTAATGTTGATCCAGATTATTTTTGACACAAAATGAGAGAGGAGATATAATAAATAAATGTACATAGATATATTAGATATCCAATAATTTATAACAGAGATATATCAGAGATATAATAATAAAAACAGAGATACAATAATACACAATCTCTATTAATGAGCGAAATGCACAAAAATGTAGAAATACAAAGTGAAAGACTTGTTAGAATGGTGGCAGCTTATCTATGAGAAGAGATGTGACGACTACGCTCATTGCAAGAATATTATTGTTATAATGAGGCTCCAAATTCATTTTTAACATAAATAAAATCCAAAATCCTAACCTTGGAAGATGAAAATCCAACAATTTTGTGGACCCCGTTTTGGGTAGTTTGGTGTATCAACTTCCCCGGGGCATAACTTTGGCATACCATCTCCGTTTTGGGCACATGATATTTCATTGGAAAGGCGTCTATGAAGAGATTCATTTAGGGGGATCAATAAAATCCTTTGGCTATGATTGAAGTGTTTGATCGCGTAAAAATTTCATTTTGGCCCTCAAAATGGCCTCGAAAGTTTAGAACCCAAAAATCTGCTAAAAATAGTAAATTGCCAACAAACTATTTTTAGCTAGTTGGAATAGGTGGGTGGCCACCGATATCCACCTAGATCAAATTTCCCCTTCTAAGTGATCGGGATGACTCAATAGCCTATATGAATCCCATAGGCTATAGTCAACAAGGAAAAATGGAGTCAAGGAGGTGTCATTAGGTAAAAAGATTGTCAAACCCTAAATGTGACATTAAATAAAATAAACAATTATATTTAACGGAATTGGAGGGAAAATAAAGTGAAGATTTGATTTGGTCAAAATGGGGGAAATATATAGAAGATCCAAATGAAGGATAAATAGAGGAGCAACCTTCCCCTTGGCATTATGTTTTGATATCTTATTGAGTGCTCTTGTAGCCAAAATTTTCGTTAGGGTTTTGGGCAAAACCCTTCCACTGCAAGTTTAGTTTATGTGGTGAAATATCCACCCTAGCTGGATAAGAGGGGTATTCATCCATAATCCTTATTTGAGTTCATTATGGTGATTATTTTCATTCAGAAGAGAATTTGAAGTCAATATCATCTTGCGAAAGGGATTTACGACAAATTTCTGAGGAAGTTTTTCATTAGGGACACAAGTGCAAGAGAGTTTCATGCACCTGGAAAAAGAGGCATCCCCACAGGTTGAACTAGAGTCATCTCGTGAGGCCTCGCTAGACACCTCACAGGCGTCCCTTGAGGACCATGTGAATCGAGGTTTTGCAGTAGCTCACCGGATCATGTCTAGGAAGGAGTCTAAATCAATTGCATGATCGACTGTAGAGAAAACATCACCTAAGAAAAGTAGATGAAGGATTGAAGATCCTTGGGTTCCATATCTTAGCATCATTCTAGGTTCCATTTTGTTGTTTCTGTAGTAGTTTGTGATGTTGCTTGGCAACCATTATCTTGTGTGTAGTCTGCAGCTGTTATTACAACCCTTAATGACCATTCTATTGATTTTGGAGAACTTCCATCCATAATAAGATGCCATTGTTATCTGCTCAATTCTATGCGTATGGATGTATGATATATGTTTAAGCTATTATTTGGCACTTCCAACAAATTGTTTGATAAAATCACACAAAGAAGAATAATAATATTGGGTAGTACACATATATTTCCCCACTATCCTATTTGGGAACATTATAGTGGTAACAGAGCTCGTGATTCTGCCATCCTATGACTATAGTGATTCCTAGAAGAAAAAGGCATGGAAGACATACTTCTTGAGAATCACCATAAAGAGAAACAAAAGTAAAAAATGTAGAGTCAGAAACAAAAGGAAGCATGGGCGACAACAATGAGGTGATCCAGATACTACAATATTTGGCCAGGAGATATAAATATACAACAAAGTTCTAGCAACAATCACTTCAGTAATTTGCATAGTTTTTAGGACAATGCATAAATATGAGTGGTGCATGTCAAGGTGGAATCAGTGGTTCCCATTAGAGTGTTATAATACACTCCAAGAATAGGAACAAACACACTCTAACTCAGAGGAAGAGAATAAATATCCCTAGGCCTTTATTACCACAGTTCCCGACATGGAATCCTACAGAAGAAAAGGAGCAACTAGATCAGGGGATTGATATTAACGTTTCATACAAAGAGTATGAGACAATATATGCAGACATCCATGAGAATGTTTCCTATAAATACTTCCAAAAAATAAAACATAAGTACGACCCAAGGGAGGGAAATAGAGGAACACAAAGACCAACAAATTTTGATCTCATGCACAAGGTAGGAAGGTTGACTATTCCACCCTTCGATGGATCAACAAAGTGTATGGCCAAGGCATGGGTACATAAGTTAGACACGTAGCTACAAATAAACCCAATGTTTGAAGAATAAGCAATTCAATATGACACTCTTCACTTGGAAGAAGAAGCTCACAAATGGTGGTACCATGGGCTGGTGACATTAGGGCACACTAACATCACTTCATATGTGGAATTCACTCATATATTGATGGACATATTTGACCAGAAGGACCCTGGAATACGCTTCAGGGAATTGGAACAATTGAAACAAACATGCACACTAGAAGAATACATCACATAATTTCATAGAATGGAGGTTATGGTGACAGATATCTCTCAGCAAAGGTTGGTGATATTATTCATGGAAGGTTTGGTTGAACCCCGAGAGAATAGGTGAAGGCCTTTAGTCCAACCACATTGTAGGAGGCCATCATGAGATCCCAAGATGTGAAGGACATAGTACAAAATAAGCTTCGACAAAATATGTCATCCCTCAAGGAGGAAAGGAAACCAAATTTTCCTAGAAGTCATCGATAGGGAAGGATAGAACACATGAGGAGACTTAGAGAGAACTAAGGAGGGCGAATATTTTTTTCAATTGAAAAGATCCATGGGAACCAATTCATAGATGTATGGTCAAGGGTAAAGTCCATTATATTGAGGTAGTTTCTGATGAGGAGGATGACGGTGATGACTAAGGTATTGAAAAAGATAGTAGTGAGCCCTCACACACTATATAATAGGCGCCATTACAAGGTATCCCTAAGGGATTATCCATTTCCACACTTTTAGGAGTCCCTAAATATTATACATTCATGATTAGAGACATTATAAAAGGGAAGAGAGTTACTACATTAGTGGATGGTGGATCTACCCACAATTTCATTGATGCGACACTTGTTAACCAGAGGAATATACCCACGGTTGATTTCAAGGGATTCAATGTGGTAGTAGCAGATGGGTACAACATGATGTGCACTCAGAGGATCCAAGGAATGGAAGTAACCTTGTGTAACTACACATTTCCTGATGACTTTTACATCGTGTATTTAGAAAATAATCGTGTGGTGTTAGGATTTCAATGGTTATACTCTTTGGGGGACATTCATATGAATTATAAGGACATGAGAATGGAGTTCCAGAACAAGGATGGGAAATGAGTTTTCTTGAAAGGTATGTCAATAGGTTCCCCTAGGATTGTGTCTAACCAACACATAAAGGCCCTCTTTAGACACATGTACGTGGCTTGCACAACATAGTGCTTGATCACTATGGAGAATCCATCATAGGAACACCAACCTGTGGATATCCAGGAATCGCTTGAAAATAATGAGAGAGTGTTTGAGCCATTTCCAGCAGGGAGACCACCAGACAGAGGATTTGAGCATGTAATTGAGCTAGAAGAATGGTTGAATCCAATCATCACCACTCCCTACATGCATCCCAAGATATTCAAGGATGAAATAGAGAAGTTCATAAAGGAGCTGCTAGAGATGGGATACATTCATCTTAGTTCTAGTCCTTTTTCTTCATCATTTGTACTGGTGAAAAAGAAAGATGGTACTATGAGGATGTGCATATAGTATAGGGTGATAAATAAAAATGCCATCAAGAACCGATACCCAATACCCTAGACTGATGATTTGATAATTGAACTGAATGAGGAAGTGTATTTCTCAAAATTTGATCTGTGATCAGGGTACCACCAGATTTGGTTAAGGGAGGAGGATATACATAAAACAACATTCATGTTTCAATATTAGAACTATGAGTTTTTAGTCATTCCCTTCGGTTTGAATAATGCACCAACTACCTTTCAGTCATGCATGAACCATATATTTAACAAACAATTGAGAAAATTTTACTGGTGTTCTTCGACGATCTTATCATCTACAACAGGACATGGGAAGAACACCTAAAGCATGTGGATGAGATTCTCACCATTATGGAGGAACAATTTATTTTTTCCAAGGAATAAAAATG